>JANIJG010004540.1:0-17283 GCA_024611175.1 Megaceryle torquata | reverse complement strand
AGTTCATTCTGAGCTCTAGTTTCATATATATAATTTTTCATTTATATTAATATTTGAGTAATGTAATATTTATACATTCTGTCTTGGCATCCAGTGAATGCTAATGACAGATAGATGTTCTCTCAGTCCCAGAAGAACCAGCAAAGAATTTTGTTAATTACACATTGCTTATCACATAAAATCTTAGACAAGGATTTGGCTGTGTGTCAAATGCCTCTACCTCACAACTGTAGAATTAAACTATGGAAGATTTTGGTGTGTTCTGTTTTCTGGTTTATTGTAGATCAATGTTTCTAGTTTCTGTAGCTGATAACCATGTGATCTTTGTTTTATCCAGCATCTAGTAGGTGGACTCTGGAGTGAACTATGGTAGTTAGTAATGGCTGGAGTTTAAGAGGGTTTCCTTCACACAATTTATAGTATTATTTTGTTCTTTAGACAAATATTCTCAGAAACAGTAATGAAAAACAGGTTGGTGTAAAGGTAGCTGTGAAGACCACACCCAGTATTAGCATTCCCAGTGTGGTATGTGTTCCCACAGTAGTATGAGGAAGAAGCACTCCTCAACACCTATACTTACACAGAAGATACATATAGCCATACAGGATGAGCCATCTTATAAAAGGTGGCACAAATCTCTAACTGTAAGTGCTGAAGATGATGTGCATGCTAAATAACAAAATCAGACTGACAACAATGCCATCCAAACAATTACAATTTGGTTTTCTCATTTTGTTTTCTTTATATATTCCACAACATTCACAGCCATGGGAAAAATCCATATTCAGGCAGAATGACTATTGTAAGATGAGCTGAAGTGTTAAGAGAAACCCAAAATAGTCAGTGATGCCTAGGTAACAGGTCTGGGGAAAATTCAACTGAGGGCCACCCAGCTGCAAACTGGTCTGAGACGTCTTCAGAACACTGAATCCAAATGGCCATTCCATTTTACAGTCCATTAATTAATTGCTGCTTTTTTCCTCATCTCTTCATAGTATTGAAGGTATCACCTGTGCTTCTCTTAATCTCCAGTGTATTTTAGCTATCAGATCAAACTGCTAGTAAAAATGAAGTGTAAGAATACTTTGCACACAGCCTGACACAATCAAGTGTCTCCTGAAATGACTCACTGAAAATAACGTGAATAATTTCAAATTCTGGTGAATCAGAGTCATCTGGTCTACTAGTTTATAAATATCACAGGTACCTTTGCTTTCTTTCATGCTGTCTCTAGTCATTACAGTTCATTAAGATCAGATGCATGTTGCTTTTCTCTGCTATTTGGTTTATTCAAGACATTAAGAAGACACAGGAGTGAGAGAAAAAATCATGAGAGCTTTTGTGTGGATATTGTTGCTAGGAAACCACTTTCTCTTTATTTCAGTGCATGGGACAGTAGTGTCACTCTGAGTCTGACTTGAAGAAAGACAACTTCAGAGGAAGGAATCAGGGATCAAAAGTAGAATTAATGAAATCCTAGACTTCCATTATTAAATAGAAAGAGTTATACAAAATACTTCCAAAGCAGCCATCATGACCTATGAGTTTATTTTATTTTTAAAAATGTGACTAGAATTTTGAAGGGAATGTTGAAGATATGAGAGGCTCTCCAGAGATGTCTTAGATAATCTTCTGTGCCTTTTTCTGTACATACATCATTGTAGTACATCTCCATTCAAAGAGAATGGAGGATATCTGGCTGGAATGAAAAGGAATATGTCACTCTATGCAGAACTGTCCTCCTCTGCCCACGTCTATCTGTACAACCTCACTTGTACCCTCACATGCCTGAAAGGGTTTCCTGACTTAATCTAATCAATCTTCAACCATTCTGTTCTTTAAAGACCTTTATAAACCACATTTCTTTTAAGAAAGCCTTTATATGTATTTTGTCAAGAGCAATAGTAATGAATTTAGAAATGGAAATCAGAAAAAATGCAAATTCAGGCTAAAGCTATGAAATCTATATAACACGAGAGATTTATGTCATTTAAGGCTCATTTGCCATTATCATTTTGATCAGATCTTGAGAATTAAACTGTGCATAAAAAGAAGTTGAAGCAGCATCAGTAAAATCATTCTAAAAGTAAAATTTTTTCTTCATTCTTTAAGGGAAAGATCGACAGCAAGGAACAACTACAGAAAACCAACCTGAGTGAGCTTTATCGCTTTCAGTGCAGTACTTCCAAGTTGCAGCAGCCCCCCCACCTCTCACTATGAGGAATGGGAGTATTCAGCCAGTGGCTGGATAAATAATATTTAAAGTGCCCTTTTCAAGTTACATTATTTGTTAGATTATGATTTATTCTTTCTCAACAGCAGTTATCTTAGCTATATACTTTTCTTTTTTTTGAGGGGATTGGATACAAAAAAGAAGAATGAATTAAGATTGATTTTGTACCTATATTATATTTAAAACAGCTCAGGACAGCCCTGTAACTGAAGTGCAAGAAAAAAAACTGTACTGATAGGGTCTGGACTAGCTAATAATATGTTTTTATTCTGTCTCTCATTTGTGATGTTCTAGTCATTAAAGCACCCAGAAGATGAATGTTACTAAATAAATAATAAGTTTTGAGCAAACCTTTGGTACACTAAAAAGCATAAAACTTTTTTGCATGAGTGGGGATTGCCTTTATTCCTAAATAAAACTAAGTAGGTTCCTAACATCAAAGTTTGCTGTCTTCACATTGGTTTTATCTTCTTCTTACATTTCTTCTTTCCATTGCCCACTCAAAGTAAACATAAGAAGTGGAAGACATTTTTTCATGAACAATTGTCAGAATCAGGTTACAGTTTGATAAGAATTTACGTGTTAAGGCTTTTTCAGTCATTTTGTGAAAACTGTAGGTTTTTAGCTGCATTTATTAATGTTTCATTGACACAGCATGTTCTCAGCGTAATCTATGAAGATGTCTTCATTAACAAGTAACATTAAACAGATACAAACTGTACATCAGTGTAGCTTGCAGCAGGTCAAGGGGATTAAAAATCTGATTCCAATCTTTCCTCCACTACAGCACATACTATACAGCTATACCCAAATGTCCAAGTGTGTTCTGGGCTAGACGGGTGTACAACTAGATGAAAAAAAAGGTTGGATATAATTTATTATATACTTTATTATGTAATTTATAAATACATGCATATTCTAATAAATGTTTTAATGTTTTTATTAAAATTATTTAAATAAATCATAGGTGAGAAACACCTGATAATTTTGGTAGCCTAACTAGAAGCCAAAATGTCTAGGGAGTTTCTGTAATGTGGAATAAAAGCCTTGATAAGAACACAGCTCTTGCTTAAGCATTTGGAAAGAGATTATTAAAGTGAGTGTAAAGAATTCTATTTACATCAATTAAAAAACAGATTAATTGAAATTTGACTTGGTGCTTGCTTGATCAAGGCTGAAGTGTTTCAGTGGTCTGTGATAAATTCATTATATCCTATATAATTTATTCTTCAGTTACAAAACTGTAGAAGTAGCCAGTATCACCGCACATGTCATTTTTACTCCAGTAGTTTGTCATGCAGTTGCTGTCAATAACAGGATGGAATCCATGCTTTATATATATATATATGCACACTTCATTGTTTCATAAGGTTTTGACATATGTCTTCCTTTTATGTAAAAATTTGTACATCCAACTCTCTGAAGGTTTCTCAGTGATAAGGACCTACTAGGAGGTAAAATATTTCATAAAAATATTTGTCTGTGTTAGCCTGTCAGTGTTAAGCTTGACTAATTTTATTCTCACAGCTCCTTCTGTGCAACAGAGCCCCACAGACATCTTTCTTATGCATCAATAGGTATAAAATGGTATATAGAAATTGTGGTTTTCTGATAGGCAAAGACCATAACTTTCAGTGCTTTCAGTGTGATTTTAACATGTGTTTAACTGAATCATATGCTACACAGTCTTAGAAACCAAAATCCAAACATCTGTAAATAGATACTTTATTGAGTGAAGGTGTAGGTGCAGATGATTGACTGAGAGACACCTGCTTTAGATTATGTAAGTAAATGATAATAGGTTGGTTTTTATGATGGAAGAATTAGTCTGGGGCACATTTATACAGGTCATGATTTTTTTCATCATAATTTGTGGCAGTTAAAAGGTGTAAGAGCACAGCAAAACACATTAACTAACTGAGTGTGAGTTCCCACTCTGTTGTTAGGACAAAGAGATAATATAACTGTAGAGTGAAGGATTAGGCCAGTAGGACCTGGGAGGTTACATCCTGGGAGGTGTGTATGAAGCTTCTTGAAGCTTTCCTGTCTGTCCAGTTATGGTGCCTGCAGTTCAAGCAGGAAGCTGACAAGTTGGAGAAGAGTTCATGAGAGATATTAAAGGACTGGAAAACACAATTTATGTGGGATACTCAGGTCTGAATCTGTTTGGCTTAGCAAAATAAAGCTGATGGGTTGACTTTGCAAATACTTCTGCAGTGTTTGTAGAAACAGATACCAGAGAACAGATAGCTCCTCAGTCTCATATCCAAAGTATAACATGATCCCCCGTAACTTGAACCTGTTCATATTAGACATAAACCACATGTTTTTAGCAGTGGAGGCAATTAATGAGATACCAAGGGTTGCCATGTATTAAATTTTTATAACTAGATTTTTTTTTAACTGAAAAGCAGGCAGCAATTCAAATGCCAATTAATTTAGGTTAGTTCACAGGAGGATGTGTCCAAAAAAGTACCATGCTATTCTACAGTCTGAGAACCTGGATATTATCCCCTCTTACCAATTAATAAAATTCCTATATGGAATTTTGGATTGCACTACCATATTATTTATTGGGTCTATTTAGTCTGAAGAAAAGAAGGCACCTTCTTGCTCTTTACAATTCCCTGAAAGGAAGTCGTAGAGAGCGGGTGCCAGTATGATAGGACAAGAAGAAATGGCCTCAGGTTGGCCAGGGGAGGTTTAGGTTGGACATTAAGGAGAATTTTTTCACTGAAAGGGTTGTCAGGCACTGGAACATGCTGCCCAGAGAGTTGGTTGAGTCACCATCCCTGAATGTGTTTAAAAAAGCCTGATATTGTGCTTTGGGATATGGCTTAGTGGTGGACTTGGTAGAGTAGGGTTAATGATTGGACTCGATGACCTTGAATGTCTTTTCCAACCTAGATGATTCTGTAGTTCTACCTCCTGCAGAACCCTGCTACAAGGAGTATTTCATTGTATTGGTACATCCCTAACAGTTACAAGTGCCAGCAGCCAGGATGAGGTCAGATCTGAAGTCATCCCATGGCAGGATTCCTTTCCAAAGACAGGTCATATGTGGTGACTACCTGGTGCAGTGGTGCTGCATAGCATCACGAGTGAAGCTGTTTCTTGCATCGTCCACATTCACAGCAGACAGGGCCATCTAATAATTTTGGTATTCACAGTGTACTGTCGCCAGTGTGACACTATAGGCCAGGAAGTTTTGTGCATGAAGAGTTAACCCTGAGTACGGTTAGGAGCTAGTATGGTTAACAGGCATTGCCAGAAGGCACTGTGTGAGGTGCAGGCATGTCCCACAGGGCTGTGATCAGCTTTTGGGCACTGCTGTGTGCCAGGAGCCTGCGCAGGTGCGTTTACACCCAGGTCTGAGGCAGGCACTCTGCTTGGGTGTCGCATGGCACATGGGCCATGTGCATGTGAGATTTTGGCTGCTTAGCAACAGCATAATAGGGCTGTCCCAGAAGAACACGCCGTCTGTTTAGTCTATAAATGTAAAATGTCTATTTAAAATCTGTATAGTACATCCCCCAAAAACATTGGAGCACTCACTGCTTTTTTAAAGCCAGAGGTATTTGGCATTATCAGTGCAGCACTTTTCCAACACAGCAGCAGTGCCAGAGGTTTCTGATAGACTCTAGCTGTGCAATTCATTGACCTCTTCATCCGCTGAAAACACTCCTCCGTTTTTCCTGCTGTCCTTCCTGCCCCATTCCACTCCGTAGAGAGCATCAACAGCCAGGAAATTGCTTCGTTTACAGTCAGACTAAATAAGTACCAAGGTCTTTAAAAATAAGGACTCACAGAGTGTATAGAAAACAACCATAAGCTGCAAAGCAAGCATGTGTGAACAAAAAGAATTGTTTAAAAATTCTGGGTTTAATCTCAAATGTCTTCTTTTCTAATATGTTTTCCAGTAAGATGTAATCCAAGTTAGAAAGACAAAATATCAGGATGCAAGTATGTGAAATCTTATGGACAGATTTGCTAAAACATATCACATCTGACTGTTTTTCTATTCTTTTAACAAAGATTCTCAGTTCAACAGTTTTTACTGAAATTAAAATGTAATTAGGAGAATAATAAATACCTGCTATATTTCCTCATAGAAAATAGTTTTTCATGTTAGCTTTTCAGTTTCATATAATAAAATATTATGTCTGCAAATGTAAAAAAATAGAATAATATGTGGCTATTAGTGTATGTAACATGCTATTCAGCTGGTGGCTGACATCTACATTGGCAGTACTTAAGTTAGATTTAGCTGAAAAGCTTCCACGAAGAAAGTTCTTCTGCAAAAATGTAAATGCAAGGAAAAATACTTTTTAAGTGACTTAGGTATCTTAATTTTTCTTAAAAATACAGTCAAGTGATTAATCAGCATGGCAATTTATAAAACATGTCACTTGGGTGAGAAAAACATCCATATTCATGGCAATCCATACTTCACTTCCTTCAAATAAAATCTCTGGTTGGATTTTGTCCAAGGGTCTCTAACCACCGTTTCAGCAGTTAATTCTGGTTTAAAAGTTTATCTCCTATAAATACTCTTGCTGTTTAGTGAACAGAGAGACTGACATATGAGCAACCAAATTACCTGTACCAAACTTCATTCCAAGATACAGGTACTAGCAAGGTTCTAGCACTAGTACAAGTACTAGCATAATCAAGTGGTCTGGATTTTTTCTGTCACATTTAATACAGCTTTTACATCCACTTAATACCATTGAGGTTTCTGGATTTCCAGTTATGCATTTCTGCAATGTAACCAGTGTACATTGTTCTTTGTTTTACAGTCATCTGAAGGACATTTAGTTCTGCATTTAGAAAACTTCTATGACTTCTAACCTGAAATGTCTGTATTTAATCCAGGCTTGGAAGAAACTAAAGAAGGTTTAGAGACAGAGTAGAAAAGTCAGATGTTAAGGTAGTACTAGAGCCAAAAAAGACTTAATGGGATAAAAGGCACTTGCATCCTTTATTGTGAAGTGTGTGAGCTGAAATAATTATGTCAGTGTGACAGCTGGATTTCACTCCTTTGTTGGGGCATTGACAGACATTGTCCCCAGCACCAGCTGCCCTGGTGAAGAACTGGCCATTTGGCTGCTTGCTGTCACTCTCTCCCACCCCTCGCTTTCCCATAGTTCCAATTTACCTCCCAGCAGAGCAGTTTGAACTTAACAGCCCTCTGGTCTGCTTCAGACAAAATCAGCTAGGAGCACTCATGTGAAATGTCAATGAATATGATGGTCCACTAAGAGTGACAGTGAGGGATGGGAGTCAGGTACTTCTACTACAACTTCCACTAGCCTTGGAGTTTGTTCCAAACTTGCAATGCTGCTGCAGTCCAAAAGCTATTTTGGGAACCTTACCCAAAAATAGGTCTTGCTCAGCAAGGTTAGTGAATATAGTGACAATGACATCTGTAAAAGCAGTAAATTTAGTTCTTCTAGACAGAAAATGTGCATAGAAATTCAGTATTTCCGAAGAAAATGTAAAAACTTTCTACTAGGGAGGCACTGATGAAGTATATGCTAACACAGCACTTTAACAGCACACAGCAGCAACTTTTAGAATCATTTTGAATGACACTTTTAATGTGGGACATTCAGCTAAAAAATCTGAGCTGACAGTAGCTCTGTAAGTTTCTCCTTGCAGCCTGCCTGGTAATCATTGATCTTGCCTTCTCTCTGAGGATCTCATTCTTGTGCATTCTCCACGCCTGTGTCACCTTTGATCTTCTCACACTGCGAACCATTAATAGCTGGGCTTCCACCATTTACTTATTTTATAGTAGTAACTAAACATTCCTTTGATTTACTATAAATTTTGGTTACAAATACATGTAATGCCTGGCAAATCTGTAATTCTGTAAACTTTGCTGTTAAAGACATACTGATTCGAGTTCAGCTGTAACAACTGTCCACAGTACAATCAAAGCTCTTTAGAACCGGGTAGAATTTGACACAATAATAAACTACTAAATTTGCAATTTTGACCCACCATAATTGTGTTCAGTGCAAACATTTTGGACCAAGTGCTAACTGGCCATAGTATGAACAAGCAATATGCTGTTTTTAGAAAAAAGCAATTCAACTTTCCTGTCATTTGTAGGATTAAAGACACTGATTTCAGCAATGCTGTTCTGGAGCTGTGTCAGAGTAACAGAGTTCCTTGCTGTGTTTCATTTTAGGAAGGGATTGTTGGTATTGCCCAAATAAATAGTTCTTCAAGGGCCTCTGCGTTAAGCTTATGGTGACCAAGTTAGAGACAAGCTAAGAAGTGCTTTCAAAACTCTCTCATGTCAGTGCATGAGAAATCTTGCCTGAGCATGACATTACTGCCATATCTGTATGTGTAAACATATGTAAACACACGTGCACACATCTGGCTGCATACATTGCCATCCTTTCTGATGCTGAGAGGAGACATAGGTTGCTCCATATTCTTATCTTGTATGATGGTTATTAGTTTCTGTAGCCAACTATACTTCTTACTTTTGCACACATTATTTGCCCACAAGCTCACAGACCAGCACAGGAGCACAAAAAGAATTTGTACCTATCAACTAGCTGAAGACTGACTCCCATGTCTAGTCCCAGTCATATCTAGTCCTTCTTACCCTTCACTTTTTCATGGACATGAGTGTGACCTGTGGGTCTCAGAACCTTCAGCACCATGGTACTTCAAAGGCTCTGAGGGTATCAAGATCAGCTTTTGCACACTGCGGCTCCAGCATGTGAAGTAACTGTGTAACTGCAGCCTCATCGCTGCCCTGTGTCATGAATTGTAGGCTCTTCTTTGCCTTTTATCCCAGAATCACAGATACAAACTAAAAGCAGTATCTTTATAGACAACTCCTGTTATGCCTTGGTGGGTACATTCTTTTCTTTTCCCCTCACTGCTTGTCTGACACCTTTATCTAAGTGATGACTCAAGTTCGTCCTCTGGCACTAATAGCCATAATTGTGTATGGCCACTGCAGACAGATGCCCAGCAGTGAAAAGAACAGAGAAATATTGCTAGGAACTGAACTGGTAAGAATCCAACCTCTTCTGTAATAATGCTTCCAACTTGTAAGAGGGAAAAGTGGCAGTGGCCTTTGGAAAATTTATAAGGCTTTTCCAGTCTAGGCAAGAATGATGAGGGAAAGGTTTCCTGCCTTTCCAGTGCAGTCATGTGTTCCTTGCTCTTTCTCCCCACCCCACACTTTTTTGCTACTTCTGTCAGTTCCTGTTCTGGTTTATCCAGGTTCAAATCAGACCCCTGTTGCTTTGAAGCTCAGGTCAGCACTATGCAAGTCATTGGGCATTACTGTTGCCAAGAGCAGCCAGTCCTCTCCCAGCTGCATGCTTGTACTTTGACAGGGTCAGAACATGATTGAAGGGTGAGAGATGCACAAAAACAGAGAAGGATTGAAAATCTTTGAAGCTTTTTCTTAACTACTCTCACTCTGGCACAGACTCCTGCCTTAGGGGGATGATCCAGTGGAATAGCAATGACCTAAAGCTACTACTCTGCCCACTCAAGCATGCAAGGAGGAGAATTCATCTCAAAAATGACCATATAAGAATAACTGGTCTGCAATTAAATATTTGTAAAATATGTACCTTAACATTAAAAGAACGAGAATTCTATTTTATTTTCTGAATAGAACTGTTTTATTCTGAAATACTGAATGCTACACAGAAACAAAAAATGGAAAAATCCTGGTGGGTGAGACCTTTATCTCTTCTCTCATTTATTAGTAGTGCAAATAGAGTAGCTGTCCTAATTAAAAAGAACTTGCCCTTTCAAACCGAGGAGCTGGATTCTGATCCAAATGGCCTTGTAGAAAAGAAATTGCTGAATAAAGTAATTACTCCAATTAACATTTATGCTCCTAATGTTAACAATGTACTTTTAAATAGAACCAGTAGTATAGGTACGCCTCCTTAAACCATCTAATAGTCTGGTGAGAGTACTGATTTTATCTGCCCTTTGGTTATCAATTTAGACAGCTCTGCAAGGGGTGATTGCATTGTAAATCAGATATCTCAAGAAAGTCATTAATGAGCTAATGAACAATAGATGTTTGTAGTGATAGCACAGCTGATAATGCATATTTAGCCAAGGGGTGTACTTAAGTGGTCTGTGTTGTGTATGGAAGGAAGTGACCATTCACCAGTAACTAGGTAATAATATATTAGCTATTCCTCAGTCTGCTCCATGGTTTTATCTTCCAATACCCAGGATTAGCCCAGTTCCCCATGCTCTACATCCCTAAGTTGTTTCTGTGATTCACAGAACTGTAGTTTGGAGCCCTGCATTTCTGTTTGACTATGTTTATATATTTCTTGTCTCCCTTACCATAAATCATAATGACAGCTTAATTGGTTTATATTACTGAAGCTGTTTGAAATGTGAAGTGTTGCATAAGTGTTCAAGGTTGTTATTAGTTTGTGACTCTTCCCAACCATTTTCTTTCCAGAATGAAAATTAAAGAGAAATTATTCGCCATTTACAAGTGTAAATACGGTGAATCCTGTCATAAGCAATCACTCAAGTATCACCAGAAAAACCTCTTTGTTTCACAGAACTGCAGTTTTTAAATGTTTGAACTTTGTGTTTCCTTCATAACACAGTAAATCCATTAACTTCACTGGAACTATTTGAATTATGCTGTACAACCTTTTCATAGAGCAGTGTTGAGTGGAGACTAATGCTCTAGCTTTTCCTTAGGATCTGGCCAGCACTTAACATTACCAGAGAATTTTTATCAGGTGCAGTGTTCAAAAAATAAAGTCACACTGAGACAAATATTTGCATATTTAATAATTCCCTTTGTTGCTTCCACTGTCTCACAGGGCAGAGTCAAGAGGTATCTGTGACAAAGTAGAAAAGTCTTTTACCTTAGAACAGGATTTTAGGATCAGAAATTCACCAGGCAGGCAAAACAAGGACAGCCAACAAAAAGTAGCCTGGGGCAACACAGTGTGTCAATGAGAAAGAGAGATAAGAAACACTTGGACAGTTGTGCATGTTGGCTTCAATGCGTAATGACTGTGCAGACCACACATCAAAAACATTTGGCTGTCCTTGACAGAGAACAAAAAAAGCCCATATTTGTCATCTATTGCTTTTTTATTTTTCCAATTGAAATTTTTTAGAGAGTCAACCTGATAAATAACAATTAATTTACTCTACCTCTGCTTTTAATTATTTGTCTAACTGCCTTCAGCTAATTATTAGATTTCATCTTAGAGAGACAAAGTGAAAGTTCTCTTCATCTTTTAACAATGACTCTTTCTGCTGTTGATCACCTGGATCTGCAGCTCTCACTGGTGTAAATTCAATTTCTGTTGTATCTTTCTAGAGTAAATTAAGGGCAAAATGTGGACTATCGGCTCCAATAACACTTAATTCAGTCAGCACTGACAGCTGCTGTGATTCTGCAGTTCCGTGCATGCAGACATCTCCATGGCCTTGGGACAATGTGTCTAAATTCTGTCATATTTGAGAAATGAGTGGGAAGCACCTACATCCCACACACTTCTGCAGCAGTCCTATCCATGCTCAGAGAATGCATAATATGAGTTGTACATAGGGCAAAATGCCCAGGCTCTCGTGGCGCTTTCCTGATAACCTCATGGCCACTTTCTTGGTAGCCTCATGTCCAAGGCAAAGAGGCAATGGAAGATCAGTGTTTATTTAATATCTCACCTTGGACTCCCAGAGAGTGCCTTAGCTACTGGACAAAGGTGACCCTCCATTCCTTGTCTTGGAAGCATGATACTGTGAAGCTTGTAATTCGTGGGGCTTGAAGAAAGCAAGCCAAAAGTGGACTGATTATATAGTTAAGGAGCAAGAAGACTCATCAAGTGTGGCCAAGTTAATTTGTTAGAAACTCCAGTACTGGGTCTTTCCCTTCTGTGTTCTTCTAGTAACATGTGATAAACTCACCCCAGGAAGTATCAATTACATAATTTCCCAATATCTATTGGTTTGTTTCTAATCTGAAGTTTTTAAACCTTCTTTTTCTCCTGGCTTTAAAGTTGTGTGACAACACAGGCAGGTTGTGAGTTTTAGGTCTGAGGATTTCCTCATCATGCATCCTGTTGTAGTAATTGAGCTCTGGAGGAGCTAAAATTCCTTGTTATAGCAGAAAAATTCATTGGTGGTAAAGTTATGGATTAACACTCCCATGAGAAAAGTAAAGCTCTTTATCTCTTTCATACCAGGACCAAGGTGGTAGACAGCAAATTGAGTAGAAAAATTCCACATTATAAAAAGATACCATACTGGCTTTGAGGAAAAACAGGAGCACGGAGTCTCCATTAAATGTTTAGTGCCTACTAATTTGGATTTAGAATATCAAATTACCTTAAAAGAAAAATCAACCCTGCTAATTTACCTTAATGTGGCAAAATAATATTCTTCTGTTGATGAAAACAGAATTGTTCTCCCCCCCCCTTTTTTTTTTTTTGTTGTTCTTTTGTTTTATTATGGTTTTTAAAGTTTCTTTGTTTTTTTTTTTGCTTTACCTTGAATTACTGGGAATCTTTGGGAAGTATTTTTATTTATTCTGACAACTCCTTAAGGGAAGAACCAATAGGGAGCATCTGGTTTATTCACATTGTACGAGATGACTATCCAGAACAATCTACAGATGTCTTTTTAGGCACATAAGGCAAGGATTCCCTACATACCTCTCCAACTGGCAAGATGACTTTCTCCAGTAGCAGGTTGAATAAACAAATATAAAAACTGACTGACTACAGGGATCTCCTTTTTTTTCTCAAAGAAAAAACAAGTTTGAAGAAAATGCCAGATGAAATTAGCAGTCTAGAGTGCCTTCTTGAGGTTGTCAAGGAAGTTGGAGATGACAGGTTTCCAACTACAATACAAAGAAAATGCCTCTGTGAAATCTTATGTCTATAAATGCAGCTTTTAAATGAAGCCTAAATTCCTATTAAAAAAAAAAAGAAACACAGAACTGATCAATACAGGGGTGGTGGCATTAATCCAGCATCTTGTCTCAGGTGAAAGATAGATCAGGCAGTTCTTAGGACTGTAAGACCTCTACAATACACATCTTTCAGTAAACTTCAGCTGGTCCCTGTTCCCCTACACATGGCATTTTCACATAGATCTGTAGCAAATATGAACTCATGTAATGTGTATGTAACCTCTCAAAAAATTCTGGTATACTAACTGTATGTTCTTGAAACTCGTTGCCATTTTTAACTCAAAACTTGGATGTGAAAAACTTAGGGAGTTCTACAATTTAATTCATTTTGCATGCAGGTCCTTCTTCTAGCTGACCTTCAATTTATCATTTTTAATTTTATGTAAATTTTGTATTCATTTACTTTCATCATATCCCTTTCTTTTTACCACCTTATTACATAAATGCATTTGATCTTTACAACTGAAATATATTTGAGTTTTCTTATAAGAAGTTTTAAATTTTCTTTGCTTTTCTCAGAACATCTTTTATTTCTTTCTTTCCTTAACAAAGTCTGACCTAACACTGCATGCAGTAAAGTTCTTAAATATATTATTGGGTATTTGCATTACATGTCATTCTATTCTTTCCATAAGGTGCCTTCCAGTTTACAGTTCTAGCTTTGTTTATTTAGCAGAAGGAAGCTGCTGCTGTGCAGTTAGCTGTCTGCAGTGCTGCCTGTGTATCTCTAGAAAGGATACTCATTTTACAACCCAGTTTCCTGATTTTCATTTATTAATAATAAATTTAAGCTAACATGATGCTTTCCCCTACACTTAACGTTTTTTAATTTTTATAGTTCATCTGAAGCTGTTGATCAGCCTAAACTAGAAAAAAAAATTGCCTATCAGTGCTCTTAGCTTTTGTGTTTCCTTTCCAGATCATTTGTAAGGGCTTAAAACCATGTAGGCACTACTGTCAAAAGTGAGGGACTCTGCTACAAGTTGTTCTCTAATATGGCAAAGGACTTTTCCTTCAACAGGAACCTTAGCAATAATGTAGAAATTATATAAAAGCACAGTTCAATGAAAGTTGGCAGTCTTATAATTTGTTAAACTACATACCCTCTTACCATTTAGAGATCAGACATGATGACAAATGATTAATCAAGGGCTGAATCCAGACAACAATAACTGGCTCACAAGGAGACACGTGCTGTGAGAAGAGGTATCCTGGTATCTCTGCTTAACTGTAGCAGAGTACACTGTTCAGGAATTGAATCGTGTGTCTGTTATGGGAAAGTAGAAGTTTCAGATTAACTGTACCATTGCTTTTCAGAAGAAAATGTCAGATGACAGAATTGCTTTAAAATGTGCAGAATACTATAAAATAGTTACTAACGTATTTACGGAACTATTGTTGCACAGGATATTCTTCCAATATCCTGCATTCATATCTCCATGATTCTTGCTTGTGAAGTCCAAACACCCTTTGAATTAGTTATTAATTCCTCTCCCTTTGTCCATGATTTTCCTCAAAAAGAGTAGCCTTTTAAAGAACTTGGATCTAGATTTTTCACTTCTGATATGCTATGCTCAGTATAAGATCAAAGCGTGGAAGTTAAAGGTCACTTCATATTTACTGGCAGTTGAGAGATCTGTGATGATGTGCAGTGTGTGCAGCACACTGCTGCATCTGATAAGCAGTCATCTCTCTTCTAGACCGTTATCTAAAATTGATTTGTTATACTTCTCAGAGAGAAATACAAACTTGAAGAATATTTGAAAGAAATAAGGTCAGGACCTTAATCTTTGAGGAATCTTAAAGTAAGCCTGTTCCCTCTCCATGGCCACCTCTACCTGAACTTAAGACAGGCTGGTTTATAGTTGCTTTATCTGAAAGTATTTACACTTCAACTCATGTGATTCCCAGGTCTGACAGGAGAACTGTGAGAGATTTTGTGCTCAAGAGAGTTGTATCTGTTCACATGGTTTGGTCTTGGTAGGAATTAGAGGGATGATGAAGACAGTTCAGACAGTATCTGATTCCGTAAAGATGAAACTGTTCTTTCTGCTTGCTTCTTGTACTCTTACATAGAATTTTTAGGGATTAGTCTTGCATATGTACCTAAAGTTATAAATGGGCTACTGCAAAGAGCTAAAAGATTAATAAACAAAATCTAAAGAATGCAGAATATTCATTGGATAAAACTACATTAGTACTTAAAAAAAAAGAGAGAGAAAAAGGACTATGTTAGCTGAAAGAAAAAGCAGCTGTGTAAAATGGAACTATGGAAACAGAAATTAAGAAAATACAGGGGTCTTAAATATGAAATACACTAAAGCATGAAGTGACATCTCTGATGAAAATATAAAATTTTTAATTAGGCTTAACTGTGTATGCCTTACTTTGGGGTCTTCAAAATTTCTGAAGATCAGAATTATCTTAGGTCATCCTCTATGCAAATCTGATATACTATATCAGTACCTTAAGGTTACAAAAAATGACTTTCTGATGATATTTATCTAGAAAAATACCAATTAAGAAATCAAAACAAACTCATATATCCTGTCTGTCTAGAAAATAGAGATTCTGACTGGGGGCAGTTAGCATCCAACAGTAAGAGAAGAGCAGGTCTGTCCTGTTGGAAGGTTTGACAGCCTGTCTGTCTCCATTCCTGTATTTGTGAATTTAGAAACTTCCTCTGCTATTGCATTCACTGGGGGCCAGAGCACTCTTGGGCAAAAATCCACAGCTATAATTAGTGATTTCATTTTAATGTAGATGAATAGACAATCCTGAAGCCAGTTATTAAAATGTCATTAGTTGACACAGAAGTTAGCATATCTGCCTAATGTCTGTTAGCAGAAGCTGCAGAGACCAACCCAAATGAGAATTCTGCCTGGGGAAGAGTTGAAGCAACACAAGGCATCAGAAATCTCTCTGCATCTGGGAAACAGCTGGACAGCTCCTGCCAGAAAATGCTCAAATGTTTGTTGGGAATGATGGGCAATAACTCTGACCCCTCTGTTCCAGCAGAACCCTGAGATCTCTGGAAAATATTCCTTCTGAGTAACTTTAGTCATAGCTAAAACCCAGCACAGTTAGAAAATAGCAAGGGTGAAAACCAAGATCTTATAACAAGTAGCCCTGGGGATCTCTATAACCCACGAGTATGGAATTAGTTCTGTATATCATGTATAACTCATTCCGACGGTACTCCTGAAGTAAATAAATTTTAATTTGTATTTTTAATTCATACACTAATGTAAGAGCGAGGGTCTGAGAATTAAGCAATCTGTTTTCAAAGGCTTAGTTGGAAAAAGAAGGGCAAAGGCTTCTCTGGAATCTTCAGTCTCTGAATGAAAGTAGAGATATTAGAAGTAGCTGCAAAGATCTTCGTAAAAGCATAACTTTGCTTGTAAATGTTTCAGAGGACATAACAGATGTTAAGAGCTTTTGTTGAAAGACATAATCACAAATCTATATTTAGTAATTTTATTTTCCCTAAATCCTGAGAGACCTTTCCTAGCCTCTTTGCCATCTTAATGACAAAAGGTCATACATAAAAATAATACCAATGTATTATTTTTTATTATACTGAAGGCTTTAGAAGGCTTCATTTTTTAATTCCTCTTACTTTGCCACTACACTTACAGTTCTGCAACTTTGATCCATCAAGCAGCATTGCAAAACCATCATGAAAATGTATGAAGCCAAGAACAAAATCTACTCACCCAACCTTACAGCAAAGATTAAAAAAGCCCTAATTATAGTATAGTCACCCGTCAAAATAAATTACTCACTCAGGGTGAGTGGGTGAAAAGAAGTTTGCTAGGCTTTCTTAGGGAGGTGGTAATTGTCTTGAATTTTGTTATAATCTATCACTAATTATATTTTAACAAAGTCTATGTACCGTTTTCCTCTTTGGGAATTTTATAAGAATTTTGTAAAAATTTTGAGAGAGGGCTTTTTCATTTTGAAAATATTCTGCAGAACATGTTTCATGACATAGAAAAGAATGTTCTAAATGACATGTACAAGTGACCAAAAATGTTAGAATAAAATAATTTCATAAGAAGATGCCAATTAATTTGACATGGCAAAGTGGTGTATGGAT
>JANIJG010004538.1:1780-23968 GCA_024611175.1 Megaceryle torquata | reverse complement strand
GCTCCACCAGGTCCCTGTCTCTGCTGTGTTGAGGTCCCCAGAGCTGCCCCAGCACTGCAGGGGGGTCTCACTAGTGCTGAGCAGACAGGGAGAATCACCAATCTGGGCAAAGCTGGGGAATGTTGAATTTGCTTCGGTTTGCCCCACATGGGGTACGGATTTCTTCTAAAATTCCATGTAAAACAGGACTCAGTAGGAAAATAATTTTTATATTCAGCTTGTGGAATAGCACAAGTCACCCTGCTCAGAAATTAAACCTTGTTGAAGGTGGGATGAGTTTTGTCACTAATGCAACTTGGGCAGACTTTCTGTGTCTTTGGGAGGTCTTGGTAAGTTTGTTAGGAGATATCTGCTGCTGCAGCTAAAACTTTAAGCCATCTTTAGAACAGAGGGAAGAACTGAGCAGAATGGCCAGTATCTTTGAGCTTCATAAAGCTGTCCCTAGTATTGGATGAAGTTACTCGGTCAATGCACAGTCAAGTTCAGATATCTTCTGAGGTACCCCTCAATCTTACAACTTTATGGCCGGTTTTGGCCCCCTCTGGGTAAATTCTGACTGTGTCATGACTTGAAAGTAGTGAGGACCCTGAGGCAATATCATGGCACCTTTCTGCAGTGTCTCGGATTTAGTCACTGGTGGGCAGCATGTTTCTTATGGGTAGATTTGGGAGGTAGGTCCTTACGTCTCCCTCATCAGAGAGTCACTGGTCAACCCTGTGCTCTTTTTTCTTCTTTGGAAGATGATGGTGTATCTTGCACTTGCTGTGGCTTTTTTTCTTCCATCCCTGCGTCATTTCTCCAGCAGGTGACAGCCCTGCTCTCAGCAGGTCACTTCATGGGTTGAAACATGACCTGCTTCTAGACCAAACTGCTGCCCAGCTTCTTTCTTGTAGAGAAATCAGCCCTAGGACAGCTTCAGCATCTTATCCTTGATGAGCTCAGTTCAGTTAATGGTGTTCTCCTGACCTTATTGCTTCTCGTCCTTGTCACCTTCTTAATATCAAGCAGATCCCACCAGTACTCAGGTCATGCTGGATCTCTTCCACATATTATTTTTCAGTAGCCAGATACCTCATGAGCCAAATGCAAGGCTTAGAGGCTTCAAGAGTTAAGGTTCCTACTGCGAGCAAGGTAGAAACAGCCATTCCTCTGCCCTGATGATGGGACACTGCAGCTCCCTATCCTTGGTCCTTCTGATTCTTTTCAACCCTTACTTTCAAAATCCTCACCAGAACTCCCTTTTGCTCCTCTGCTGGTGTTTTTTCTTCCCTGAAAAGTGAGTAAACCCAAGGTACTGTTGTGTCTTCAGCTTTTCCATGCTCTTGACTCTGCAGCACGTTATCTGCTTTGCTTACTGCCAAAAATAAGCGTATCTGGTAGTTCACTCCTGATGGCTGTGCAGAGTAAAGTGGTTGTGGGGGAGCCTGCTGGGCACTCTTAAAGCTCCTCTGTCATTAGCAGAAATGACTTTTAGATTCAAAAGAGCTGGTGTGAACTCTGTTCAGGAAATTGTTAAAATAAATAGCAACTTTAGTGGTAAATGAAGAAAACATGATCTTGAACTTCAGAGATACAACATATGGGTTTCTCAGGCCGTATTTGCAGACACTCCAGGTTCATGCTGCAAGAAGTTAGGGAGAGAGAGGCTGAGGTTTATTAACTTGCCATTGTATCGGCTCTTGCCTGGGAAGTTATAAATAAACCTACTATTGATCTGATGCCTTTGGAAAAGAATTCCCGTCTCATGTGCAGTGCTGATAAGTTGGCAGCTGCCTGTTCCTGATCCTTCATGTCATGTTTGTCACTTGCCTTTGGGATCAACTCTTGAGGATGGACTCTTCTGACCCACCCTGTCCTCCACCCCACCAAACACACACCTGTGATGGGTTGGGATTTTTTTTTCCTCTCCTTCCCTGTTGCTGGACTGGCCCAGTGAGTCCCCAGCGCGATGCCCTTTTGCCTCTCTCCTGCAGGAAACTTAATCTCCCCGGTAAATGACACCCAGAGCTATTTTGGAGCTGGGCTGTAGAGGGAAAACAAAGCACGTCAGCAATTTGACTGGAGGAGGACAACCCAGAGGAGGGGTGGGGGGGTGGGGGTGGCACAGCCTAACCTCGAGCAGCAAAGCCACTACCAGGGGACTTGGGGGGACCTTCTGCTGCACGTCCCTGCCATCGCTGGGGTTTCTGTTTTATTTTCCTGGAGGGGAAAGGGGGGGGAACCCAAACCAACATGGTCTCCCCATGTCCTCTGTTCTCCTTTTCCCCCTTCCCTCTTCTGTCATCTCAGTAGGAATCGGCTTTTTCTTACCCTGCCCAGAGCTTTGTTTATCCTCGGACCCTGACAAGACTCCAGGTAAGACCTAAAACTTCACCTAAAGAGAAGTGGACTTGGGGATGCTGATGCCCAGCAGAAAGTGGAGAACATTTCTAACAGTTGAGGGAGGGGTGAGGTTACTTCTTCATCAGTGTTACTATGCTGGACCATGTCTTGATTTATGAAAGATAATTGAAGATGGAGCTGAGGGTACAGGTGGTAGATCCATCCTTCTTCTGGTCTAAACCGAGCAAGGATTGCTGTGCTTAACTACCTCGGGCCATGTTATCCAAAGAGCAAAGAGGAACCTCCAGAGAAGAGGAGAAAAGAGAGGAAAATCAGGTTTAAAACCATTGCTTGTACTCGATAGGGTTTTCTCCCCAAATCGGAGCTAGCAGTGTGCACGGAGAGCCTGGACCAAGTACGGCTCCTGGGGCGAGGTGACAGAATGGAGTGTTTTTAAAAGTTTCATGTCCAGGGCTTAATCTCAGCGCTGCTTTTCTCTTCAGCAAAGGCTTTATTTCCACCACCACCCCCCTCACCTCTGAGCTTCACCCCCGTGTCAATAGCCATTTACACCACGACCCCCCCCCCACCCTCCTCACATTGCTACAAATGGCTCTGAGGAGAGATAGAGTGAGATGGAGCTCGACAGCTGAGGCTATTTTTGGCCCTACAGCTCAATGGGGTGGAGTGGCTGTACTGCTGATGACGTCTGCTTGTTAAAATACAAGGGCTTAGGTTGGAGCCTCGCTGCTAATTGTCACCAAGGGAATTCTTTGCTCCTTTGGGAGTTGTGATCCAGCGACACCCGCGCTTAGGAAATCACGTGTGCCGAGACTTGGAGGCTGCATTT
This sequence comes from Megaceryle torquata, assembly GCA_024611175.1. Classification (NCBI taxonomy): domain Eukaryota; kingdom Metazoa; phylum Chordata; class Aves; order Coraciiformes; family Cerylidae; genus Megaceryle; species Megaceryle torquata. Next base: position 20,796 of record JANIJG010004538.1, on the reverse strand, counting down.
CTAGCTTAATATAAGTGAGTTTATTTGTTTGTCAGTGCAAGGGATTTAAGAGGTGGGATTTTTTGGTTCAGTGATGGTAGGAGCCTGTTTTATTTGTGCAAGGGAGAAAGGTGCATGGTACTGGGGAGGCTGCAACTCAGTTTCTGCCTTCAGTTCTGTATCTCTCACTCCACACTGATGGGCTGGAGCTTGGCAATGGAGCTGGGGAAGGGTCTAGAGCACAAGTCTGGTGAGGAGCATCTGAGGGACCAGGGCTTGTGCAGCCTGGAGAAAAGGAGGCTCAGGGGAGACCTTCTGGCTCTCGACAGCTCCCTAACAGGAGGTTGGAGCCAGCTGGGGCTCTGCTCCCAAGGGAAAAGTGACAGGACAAGAGGAACTGGCCTCAAGTCACGCCAGAGAAGGTTTAGGTTGGACATTAGGAAAAATTTTGTCACCAAAGGGGTGTCCAGGGCTGTTCCAGGCTGCCCAGGGCAGTGGGGGAGTCCCCATGGTCCCTGGAGGGGTTTCAGAGCTGTGGTGCTGAGGGCCATGGGTCAGTGGTGCCCTGGCAGTGCTGGGTTAGTGGTTGGACTCGATGACCTTAAAGGTCTCTTCCAACCAAAATGATTCTTTGTCACTATGTGAGTGTGTGGGGAGGAAACGTGTTAACACAGCTGTAGCTCAGCACTGCCAGCCTGAGCCCTGTAAAGGTTCAGCCTTCTAAATGGTGAGACCAATAAACCAAAATAAAGCAGTATCAAACCATTGTTTCTTTCAACCGTTAATGCTCAGCTTGCTCCATCTGTCTGACACCAAGCAGACACTGGGGTGTACCTACAGCTGGAATCCTGACACAGCTGCTTCTCTCCAGGGACTGTGTGCAGAGCAAAATCCAGTTAGGTGAAATTTGTGGTGGAACTTCATGAATTTACATTGTTGAATTGTTTGGGGTGTTTTTGGTTTGGTTTTTTTTTTGTGTGTGTGTGTGTGTGCAGGGTAGAAAACTCAGAATTTTTGTCTTTTTGTCTTAATTTTTCTTTGGCCTTCTCCCCCACCATGGAGCAGGAATGAGCATCACTGTACACCCGTGACCTTCCTTGCGCTGTAGCCTTTATTTACATGTTGTCAGAGCAGCCTGGGTGCCTTTAAGCTCAGAAGAATAGAAGGAAAAATTGCTGCCATGGAGTCTTGAGGGGCTGATCTGGGCAATTTTAGTCCTCTGGAAGTTTCTGGGGTTGTTTTGTAACTCCACCAATGGGGGTAATCCCAAATGAATCCCCTGTGTTGCAGAAAAATACACGTAGGAAGAAGACCTTTCTTTGCACGGACCTTCTCAAAGCTACCGGTGTGTTTGCAGTATGCTTAAAGGAGGGATGAGTTTCACAAGCAAGATGTTGGTCTGTATCAAAGAGGAAGGAGATAATGTGCTTTGACCATATCAATCATCTAAGTGGCTTCAGTCTCCCAGGGGTTACATTAAGCATGTGCTTGCTCATGTGACTGGAAGGTGAGCGCCCTGCCTTGCCCAGGAGAGTGCAAAAACCTTGAGATTTGTTCTTGTTTCTTAGAATTTTCTGATGATTTGAGTTGGGGTTTGGTTTTTGTGGTTTGGTTTGTTTGTTTGTTTGTTTTTTGTTTAGTTGTTTGGGGTTTTTTTTGCTACCAGTCATTGGAAATATTTAGGTTATTGATAAAGGATTAATACTGGAACCATGTGATTTGTTCTCATTTCTTGATGGAGTTTTCTAATGGTTTGTTTGACTGTTTTGTTCTTGTTGGAACTTTCTAATGTTTAGTTTTGTGCTCTTGTTTTGTTTGAGTATTTGGAAATATTTGAGTTATTAATAACAGATTAATGCTGGGTGCATGGGGTGATGCAGGTCCCTTCCAAGACAGCTGGTTCATATTCAGCCCTACCCTGAAGGTCAGAAATGTAAGATTGTCTTACCTTGAGCTCAGACACCTTTATGCTGTGGGCTGCTCACCAAGGTTAACACCACATTAACCACTGACCTGCTGTGAGGTTTCCCTTAACATCTCCTGTGTACTCTGGCTCCCTGTGGAGTCAATAGGTGGCTGGGAATGCAAACAAGCCGTAGTCTGAACCGAGTGAGAAGCTTGGTGTGATGGGTTTAGTTTGTTCAGGTACATGGAGTCCTCTCTGTCCAACATCTACAGCGACAGGGAGACCGATCCTCCAAGCTACCATGGAAAGCTCTTCCATCTGCTCATCCACTGACCTTTGAACATGCCAAAATCTGTTGTCCCTCACTGAGATGGAATTTCGAGTAGCCTGAGCTAAGCTCTGAGTCCAGCTCCTCAGTGACAGACACCATTCCTGCTCCGATGAAACGGGCATTGGATAAATTCTGCCATCTCAGATTAGTGCCTCAGCGCTGATCTCTACTTACACCTGATTTAGAGACGTAATGGGCCCTGTAGCACTGGGTGTGCTGGTGTGCATTTCACCCCTGAAGCACCCTGCCTGCTGTAATGGCTTGTAGGTGTCCATCAGGGCCCGTCTGATGTCGCTAAGCTTGCAGCTGACGCTGGATACTTGTGCTATTTCCAAGTTGTCCATTCCCTGGGAGGTTGTTAGAAGGAATCAGGGCAGCTGGGTTACTGCTGTTTTCCCTCAGCAGGTCTTTAAACATCAAAGGAAATCTGGACTTCCCACTTGATGGCCCATCCACTTCCCTTCCCACCCACAGATGCCATTTCCTGATGTTTTTCAGATGGAACAACCCATGTAGATATGTCATGTAAACTACAGCAATTCCAGTGCTGCCTTGATTTTTATCTTCAGCTTCTGTTTTAGTGACACTGTTGGAAAGCTCAGGACCGAGGGACAGGCGGTTCCCTGTGAATCTTGCCTTTCCCATTAGGAGAGGAAGGAGTGCAAGGCTTAGCAGCTGGCACTGTGGGGAAGGTGCAGGAAACATGAACTGAAAAGGCAAGAAAAAGACTCCAAATCAACAGTTTACTTTGGACAAAGAAAGAATAGAAGAGGATTGAGAAAATGAGTAAGCAGGGCATGGGATGAGTGTTAACGTGGTGTTGGAGAGAACCTCCATGCTCCTGATCTGTATTCAGACATCAGTGATCCTCTAGGTTTAGGTACCTGTCTGTCCTCACCTGGGCTTTACATCCTCAAAGTCTCTGGTTATGCATGTGGGCTACTGGTGGCCACATTTGTTTTGGGAAGGTGCCATGAAATGGATCATATGGTGCTTTCTGCTCTTTGCTCAGAGCTGTGGTGGGCAGGGTTCCCTTTCTAACCATTGAATTGAAACTCTTGGGGAAAGAATAACCTGCCAAATCTGTCCTCTCTCATGCCCAAGTGCACCATCACAGGTGTGATGCTGACTGCTTAAGGGGTAATATGTCACAGTGTGGGACATCTGTCTTCTTAGAGATTGTTGAAGGCTTTCTGGATGCAGCTCAACATCGATGAAGAAACATGAAAGGATGGCAACAAAGCTGGTGAAGGGTCTAGAGCACAAGACTTGTGAGGAGTGGTGGAAACACCTGGGAAAAGAGGCTCAGGGGAGACCTTCTGGCTCGCAGCAGCTCCCTGACAGGAGGCTGAATTCAGGTGGGGTTGGGCTCTGCTCCCAAGGAACAAGTGACAGGAAAAGAGGAACCAGCCTCAAGTTGCACTAGGGGAAGTTTAGGTTGGACTTGAGGAACAATTTGTTCCCAAAAAGGGTTGTCCAGGCCTGTCCCAGGCTGCCCAGGGCAGGGGGGGAGTCCCCGTGATCCCTGGAGGGGTTTCCAAGCCATGGAGCTGTGGTGCTGAGGGCCATGGGTCAGTGGTTTCCTAGCAGTGTAATGTTAATGGTTGGACTCAATGGCCTTAAAGGTCTTTTCCAGCCTAAATGATTCTATGAAACCAAACCATCAGCCAGCACAGCACAGCAAGTCACAGGAGGTCAAGAGTGATGGCAGCTCCATCAGGACTTGCCATCTCCTGATGAGCACCATCTCAAACTGACCCAGTAGGACCTGGAGTAATAGTCTGCAGTTGCTCCCCCCTGCAAGGGACTTGCTCACTTGTCAATGGAGAAGCAGGTGTAAGGTAGAGATTGAAAGCAGTGAAGACAGGAGTGGGTAGGGGGCCTTGATGGCCACCTGTTAGTTCCTGGCCAGTGATTTGATTTATTTGCACTATCTAGCAATCAAACAAACTTGTACCTTTTTTTCCCCATAAAACAGTGAAAGTCTGAATGAATAAAGACACCAATAAAATTGCAAGTGTTGCCACTTTGCTTTTGGTGCGCTCAGAAATACCCAGATGGGAACGTGATCTCTGCTGCAAATGATTAATCGTGGAGGAATTACAAGGAGGAATACGACACTGGTAGATGTTGGAGGTAATTGGAAAGGGCATCTTGCACTGACCAGGTCTATTCATGCTTTCTGGTTGGTCTTATCGCTTCCTAGGGAGCTGTCCCAGCACGTGCAGAGAGTTGCTCTTTTATGATTATTATTATAAATTTGAATGTACCTATGAAGACTGAATATTTCTACAGTGTAACCTGCCAATCAATTTAGTGAACAATGAGAATTCAATTGTGTCCTTTCAGTCTGTCCACAAATCTGGCCTTTCCCTCTTATTCCTCAGTCTATTTATCAGCCTAATCTGATGTGATGCATTTTATTCCATTTAAAATTATAAAACATAGATTATCAAGTTCAGCCTGTCTAAAATGTTTGGTCTGGGTGTCAGAAACGTATTGCAGCTTCATCCTTGCTGCAGGTTAGGATTTCATGCTCTCAACACCTGTGAGGCAAAGGTTTTACCTCCTTTTTCAGACGAGGACAGAAGATAGAATCATTTTGTTTGGAAAAGACCTTTAAGGCCATGGTGTCCAACCATTAACCCAGCACTGCCAGGGCACCACTGACCCCTGTCACTCAGCACCACAGCTCCACGGCTTGGAAACCCCTCCAGGGATCACGGGGAGTCCACCCCTGCCCTGGGCAGCCTGGGACAGGCCTGGATAACCCTTTTTGGGAACAAATTGTTCCTCAAGTCCAACCTAAACCTCCCCTGGTGCAACTTGAGGCTGGTTCCTATTTTCCTGTCACTTGTTCCTTGGGAGCAGAGCCTGACCCCGCCCTGGCTCCAACCTCCTGTCAGGGAGCTGTCAAGAGCCACAAGGTCTCCCCTGAGCCTCATTTTCTAAAAAGGTTTGAGTGACTTTCTCAGGATTATAAAACTAAGCCAGTGGCAGAGCAAGGAAGAAACCCCATTTTGCATTCCTATCATGTTAGAAATTAAAATAACACCGATGAGCTCGCACTGTTTTCACTGATCCCTGGATTTTCTTCTGGCATCCTGACCATTCCTAATGGCATAAGAAGTGCTGACTGTGATGGCATGTGGTGAAAGCTGGTAGAGAGCAGGGTGCGGTGTAGATTACATCACAGGACGTGGTGTGTTCACCTTGCACTAGGAGGTTTGTGGACATGGTGGCTTGTACCTGATGCAGAGAAGTGAGTTGCAAACACCAGGTGAGTGTTTGGGAGCAATGGGAGAGGGAGGCTGCACCTCAAGGTCACTCAAGTGGCTATGGCCACTGGAAAGAAGCATCTTGGATTGATTTGCTGCACCAGCCTCGCTCAGGAGCATGAGCAACAGGCACCTGATACAGCAGCTTCCCTTTGTTTTAAATGTTCTCGACTATCAGAGATATCAGCAAACAACTGGGGCTCATCTGGGGGCTGTTGACCTAGAAGGGCAAAGAAGGAGGATGCACAAGAGCTTTAGGAAGTGAGCAGCATTCCTGCCCTCATCCTTGTGAGACCCAGGCTTGACGATTGCCCACCAAACTCCCACAGAGCAGAGCTGTCCTCCAGGTGTGGACATGTCTTCCTGGGAAGAAGGAAGGAAGGTCTTCCTGCGAGGAAGACCAGGCAGATGGTTTGAGGGAAGCTGATATTGGCTGAGAGGTCACTGTCTGGCTCCCAAGCAGGCACCATCTCTGTGCTTCAGGCACTTCTTGTTATTCAGAGTTCACTTTGAAGGAGAAGTGAAGCAACTTTTTTCTCTCTTTGATGCTATGGATTTGAAGCTGGAGATGAGTCAGTGACACATCTATCAGAAACAGCTAGGGATCTAGGAAGGAGGAGACATGACAGTGTCTTCTGGAGATGGATCTGAGTACTTTGATGACACAGTGCAGCCTGAAATTCCAGCTAATGTCTGGGAAAGAACTGGACATGAACTCTGAGTATGGGTTTTGATTATTAATTCTTAGTTAACAGAGTGAATGTTACTAATGGGTTCTCAAGAGACAGACTTGAACCCCAGCATCTCCTCTTGAACATTGAAATGGTCCTTCCTCAAATTAGCAGAAGACTCTGATTGTCAATCAATTGGCTTCAGTGGAAATTTCCACTGACTCCAGCATACTTTGGCTCAAGCCCAGGGCTCGTATCTGTGTCTTCTAACCATTCATGCAGTGTCTCTGCTTGCAGCTCTGCAGTGTCCATGGAAAATACATTTTAAAGCTCAAGTGAGGTCGGAGGCTGAAGGTAGTAAGAGGGACTAAAGTAATTCACAGATTTCTAGACCAGTCTGAGGCCAGGAGAGAAACAGTTCTATGTATTCTTTGGAACTCATATTGAAGGTGACTACAGAAATTCAATTGGTCTTAGCACCAAAGACTGCAAGTCAATAATTCTTTGCATTCTTAGTGTTTGCTAAGAATGATTTGTCCCCATCACTTGTGGGTTTTTTTCGTGGTTTGGGTTTGGTTTTGTGGGTTTTGTTTTCATTTTTTCATGTTTTAAATTTTGAAAACATTTTCTTTAAATTCTAAAGATTTTTGGTAGAACAATGAAATTTGCTTGATAGAAGGAAACAAAAGCAACTCCACCTGGAGTACTGGGCTCATCTTTGGAGCCCTCAGTATAAGTATGACCTAGACCTGCTCAGTTGTGTCCAGAGGAGGGCCAGGGAGATGATAAAGAGGGATGGAGCAGCTCCCCTGTGAGGCCACGCTGAGAGAGTTGTGGTTGTTCATCCTGGAGAGAAGGCTCCAGGAAGAATTTTTTGTGGCCTTTCAATTCTTAAAAGGGACCTACAGGAAAGATGGGGGGTTGACTTTTAGTCATGGATGGTAGTGATAGGATATGGGGCAATGGTTTCACACTGAAAGAGGGGAGATTTAGGTTAGATGTAAGGAAGAAGCTCTTCACCAGGACGGTGGTAAGACACGGGAACAGGTTGCCCAAAGAAGCTGTAGATGCTCCATCCCTGGAAATGTTCCAGGCCAGGCTGGATGGGGCTTTGAGCAACCTGCTCTAGTGGGAGGTGTCCCTGCCCATGGCAGGGGCGTTGGAAATAGATGGTCTTTAAGGTCCCTTCCATCCCAAAACATTCTATGATTCCATGAAAATGAGTGAGTTTAGAAAGGATCGATTTCCTCTAGGGAGAAAAGTCTTTGTTTCTTAACAGTTTTATATGTTCTTTACAGGGAGGGAAAGGGAAAGGAAAGGAAGTAGTGTATTTTTTCATGTTACATACAGAAAGACTAAATTTCTTTCTGCCTTAGATCTGTGGCCCAAATGAAGTTTGAAGGTTATCTCAGGCATACCATCTTTAATGGCAATAATCATTATATGAATACAATTATGAATACCATTTTGACTTTTTATATTTACCAGTATTTGGGTTTGATGGCAATTTTGTGCCCTTCAATCCCCAGCAGTGTAAATGGAATGAAATATTTTAATTTGCTCTCAATTTTCATGCATGATTTGTCATCTACCCCAGCAAAGACATTGTCGTATATACGCTGGGCACATAATTATTTGCGGGACCATTCCTGTCCTGACATGAAGATGAAATGGGAGAGGAGCCAAGATGTAGGGAAAATAAGCAATTTCCTCAAGGTCATGCAGCAGGTCAATCCAGCCCCGACTGCTTGGTGCCATCAGTGATTTGCACATTGATGTTAATGCACTGCAACAGGAGCTGGAGGAGGGTGGAATAAAATAATGAAACCTCTGCTCAAATGGTGACTCAAGAAATGAAAGCATGTTTCTGGCCTGCTCCTACTGCTTTCTGCTGGAGGTTGGGGGTGAGGGGGAAGATTGTAAGAGCATCTGCCATTGGGTGAGAGAGTGGGTGGATTTGTGGCCAGCGAGGAAGCTGAATTGCTGTAGGATTAAGGAGGATATTTCTGTCACGGTGGCCGGTTATTATTTCCTTTCTGAGTTACAACACACAGTGCCTGGGTTGTTTTGCTTTGTGTGGCACTTTGAAGGTGAAAAAGAAGAGAGGTGAGAGCAGAGATGGTTCCTATAGCTCAGACAGGAGCTGCACAAGCTTCCCAACACCAGAGTGCCTGGCATCCTGATGCCAAAGAGATGTGGTAGTTTGGAGAGAATTGTTGCGCTCAACTTTTCTGTGTAGGACTTCCAGAGAGGCTTGGAGCTGAGACACTTGCTTTCCTTACAGAGCACTGTCATCAGGTCTAATCCTGCTCCCAGTGAGTCAGCTGGTGCATGGTTACTGGTGATAATGGGTTTGAGGCCAGGCTTTTAGCTGTTCTAGACTTAACAAAATGAATGCTGGCTAGTTCACAAAAAAAGTCTTCTTGAAGGATTATAAGTAGACTTGCTCCAGCAGAAGGAAAAGGACATCCAGGAGTCCGTGCAGAGGAGCAGTGAAGAAGAAAGGAAAGTCTGTCTGCTGTGTGGACTTTTGGGAGACCCTGAACATTGTTATCTCTCTTATGTTGCTCTCCAGGGATGGGTAGGTAGTGTGAGCAGCTGTGACCGTAAAGATTAGTGCCACTGGTTGCTTTTGACTTTCTCAGGACACAACAGCACCAGACTTGCCATGAGCTTTAGTACTGAACACTTCTTAAGCCTTGTCCCCCTTGGTTGGTCCGCGACATCAAACATCTGCATGCAGCTGAGAATAAGTGGACAATGAGACGTTTTTCCTGTAAGCCCTAAGCCACGTGGGGCTTTGATGGAGAAGCCCGGTACCATCTGGATTGCTGCTTGCATTCCTCGTGGTGGTTTCTTCACATGCTGTTGCACTCCCATGAATGTGATGCATGTGCACCACTCCAGAGGTGGGCACAAGACACACATCCCCTCTGAAGATGTGTCTGGCCCTACACCATCTGGATGTGGCTGTGCATAAGCCATAGAAACTCGTTGGCTACCATCACTATCAAAGTGGCTCTGTCTCTGTGGTTGTGTTGAATAGAAGCTGGGAATAAAAAGAAATATCATCAATAATATGACAGGCATGTCTGTGTGTCCTCCTAAAGGCTGGGCCCTGCAGAAGGGTTTATTTAAAGTCTGTGTGCACATGATTCAAAGAACAATATGTAGGGATGCGTAGTGATTACAGAGAGCAGGAGGAGGGGTGGAACATGATGTAGAAGCAGAATTTTTGTCAACAATGAGAAAAAAAAAAGGCAGAAAGAGAAAGCTTGAAAAGAGCAAAGGCAAGGAGGTAGAAAAGGAGAGATTAATATGAAGAGGAGATGAGCGTGATGGAGGAGGTATCTTGATGGGTAGACACATCCCTTGGAACTTAATGTCCGTGGGTTTGTCTATGGCTACAGAACTAGCTCATATGTTATATAGGGTTAGTGAAGGTGGCTTTGGGGTTTCTTTTAGGTTGGACATTAGGAAAAAATTTTACGCTGAAAGGGTGGTCAAGCCCTGGACCACCAAAGACTTGTATTTTACCCAGTGACCTCGGTGCTTAAGGGAGTGACCTTCTCCATCAGCTCAAATCTAAGAAATCTGCAAGACCTCAAATATTCCAAGACCTTCTCACCCATAATGAGAAGGACAATAAAAACATGTCCCAGCTAGACTGTTTAAGATGACAAATGTCCTGTTAATATGGAAGTGCAGCAATTCTTTGCCTGCACCGTCCAATCTGCTCTCTCTTGACTTGTTTTGTTTTGTTCTCCTTCCCCTTTAGGAGCCCAAGATGGATTACAGCTCGTTCAGCGGAGTCCCCCGGTTCTTGACCCGGCCGAAGGCCTTTATGGTGTCTGTGGGGAAAGATGCCACTTTGAGCTGCCAGATCATTGGAAACCCCATCCCAGTTGTGAGCTGGGAGAAAGATAAACTTCCAGTCCAGTCTGGTGGAAGGTTTAAAACCACAGAAGACGGGGATCTCTACCGGCTAACTATCTATGATCTGAGCCTGGAGGACAGTGGCCAATACATCTGCCGGGCCAAGAACACCATCGGGGAAGCTTTTGCAGCTGTCAGCATCAAAGTTGGAGAGGAGACCACAGTAACAGAGTCAGCCCCATACTTCATCCAGAAACCCTCCTCCATCAAAGTAACGTTGGGAGAAGACGCCATGTTCAAATGTAAAGTCCAGGGCAGCCCTCCTCTCTCAGTGAACTGGGAGAAGGATGGGAGACACCTGCAGAACCGGGCTGATGCTGGACGCTTCCAGATTGAGTCTGCTGGGGAGTCAAACGCTCTCACCATCCAGTGTGCTCGGCTGGGGGACAGCGGCACCTACACCTGCCGGGCAGAGAATCCCATTGGCTCTGCCAGCGCTTCAGCTGCACTGGTGGTGGAAACACACGGCTCTTCCAACCCAGGCAGCAGCAGCCACTTTGATACCAGCTGCGGCAAGACGTCATCCTTATTGTCTCACTTGCAAAAGAGGCGGGAGGAGATCAGGAAGATGGACATCTCCCATGGGGCTCTTGATTCAACATCTACCCAGTCTTACTCCATGGCAGAAGGGTTGTCTGGCATCAGCTACAGCCTCTCCCGGGATTACGAGAGGGCGTCTGGACTTGGCACCAAAGGGGCCCGCAACGCGACTTTCGGGGCGTTGACACGCACGTGCAGCGTGACGGAGGGGAAGCACGCCAAGCTGAGCTGCTACGTGACGGGCGAGCCCAAGCCAGAGATTGTGTGGAAGAAGGACAACGAGGTCATTTTGGAAGGGCGTCGGCATGTCATCTACGAGGATGATCAGGAGAACTTTGTGTTGAAGATCCTCTTCTGCAAGCAGATAGATAATGGGCTGTACACGTGCACGGCCTCCAACCTGGCAGGCCAGACGTACAGCTCCGTTCTCGTCACCGTCAAAGGTGGGTGCTTATGTTTTTCTGCTTGCAAGGAGACAGCCAACACACTTCTGTATTGGGGTGGGAGCGTGAGCAAAACTTTTGCCACTGAACCATTACAACATGAACAAAGCCCTCCAGCTGTAAAGGGGGTTAAGCACTGGAATAGGTGACCTGGGGAGAGAGACGCATCAGGGTGGGCATTTAGGAAGGGCAATCAACAGGCACCAGTCAGGGATGGATGATGCAGAACTAGCTGGTTGTGGGGTAGCTAGGGTGAAGCAGATCTTCAAAGCTCCAATCTGTCCTGGTTTTATAGTAATCTAAGAGATCTGTTAACATCCTCTGGGTCAGTGATTTCTAAAGCCTCGTCTTACCCTCCAGGCCTTAATCACATTTGGGTTTATGTTCAGTGCAGGGTTCAGTCAAACTGGCACACACGTGTCATTGAAGTTGTAGTAGAGGAAATGCTCCCTGAGTGTGTCAGGCTGCCTTGGATCCCTTGGGGGGACCTACTCAACTCTAATTACAGTCCATCTCAGTTTTCCTGTACAGTGACCCACCAGCAGCCTTGTTCTTGCCAGGCTCTCCAGCCTTCTCCCAGCTTCTGTTGCTGGACAGCCTGTAGTCCTTTTATGATCTCAGAACTCTACTGGGTCTGGGATGCTGCTGTTTGCTGTAGTCAGTGGTGAAGAACTTGCCTTCAGAGGGTCCCTCAACACTGGTGGAGGTCAGACTGAATTCCTCAGAGTAGCAACAAAAATGTGATGCACATTTCCACAAAAGAAGCTCTAAATTTTCCAGCTGCCCTCCCATTTGACAAGGTTACACCAGGCAGTTTGCAACCCAGGCAGCACCTGTAAATTAACCCTCAGATGTAAAAGGCTTTTCCACCTGAGTGGTGAAAGAGATGTTTTGGATTAACAGCAAAATAAATTAGAAGTCCAAAGGAGTAAGAATGGACTGTGTTTCATACCCGTCTTTAAGACTCTTGGGTTTTATTTGGTTTTCTGGTTTTCCTTTTCTGGGCCTCTCTCTTCACACTCACCATCTTTCCCGTCTGTGACTTGGTCCCCGTGTCCGTCAATGACACTTGATCCATGGAACTCGCTGGCACTTGTCCCACTCACTGCTATCCCTTGGAGGTGCTGAGTGGTGTTGGGAAGGGGCATTTGTCCTCTTCCATAAAGCTGTGATTACCTCATGAGTCAGGACTCGGAGCTGAAGACCAAGCATGGCCCTCAGTGGGGGTGTTCACTCTGAGGATGCCTCGAGCTCTGTTGCTTGCCCAACATCTGTCTTGCAAAACCAAACACCCTCCCCTCTGCCTGTGCTTATTTGATGAATCTGTTCCAGAGGAGTGGGGAAGCATGCGAGGCAGCGGGTCTGGGAGCAAAGACCACAGGAAAAAGTTATTGATCAGTGTCTGCTGTCAAGAGACGTCTGAGTCAGAGGGCTTAAGTGGAAATGTTTATAGTCTGTTTCTTTGTTACACTACACGTTGGGCTTTCTGAGCAGGCTGAGGCTACCATGGAAAATATGTGTGTGTTGGTTATAATTAGGCCCTGAATAATGACTCTCTTTTGTGTCACCAGAAGTCCTTCTCAGCCCTCCAGAGTCAGCTCAGAATGATGCAGCAGTGCAGGGAGCTTTTAATTCTGTTGCTTATATTGGTGATGCTGTTAGCTCATCTTCCATTGGGTTTAGGGAGGTAGGTCATCTTGCCACACGACCTGCTCTTTGGTCAGTCACGCAGAAGAAGCTGAATCCTCCAAGCAACCACCCTTGGTAAGCACCAAGCTGCTGCCTTCATCTTTCTGAGGGTAATGGAATATTTATAGAGCCCAGGATGCTGCATCCACAGCATGTATCCAGAGACACAGGTACCAGGAAGGACAAACTTCATGTGTTGAAATACGCCCTAGCATTTTGATTCACAGAATTTCAACACAAGAACCTGAGGGGGAATATTTATGGGTCTTTTAAAGGTAATAATAATAAAAAAAGACAACCTAGCCCAGCATCCTGTCCATAAAGTGGCTTTTAGGAGCCTCTCAGGGTTTAAGACTGGGCACAGATCAAACCTTTTCTAGAACCACCCCCACTATAACCTGTTAACCTAGATCCTAGACCTCAACACGTTTGTAAACATTTGCTGAGTCTATGCCTTAAAGAGCTTTGAGTTAAAAAAAAAAAAAAAGTTTTTTGAGCTTTTCCCAAATGAGATGTAGTAAATCAGACATAAATCTCAAAGGAGAGGCTACAGGACAGAGTGTCATTCTCACAGTTAAGGAAAACCAAGAGCTGGTTACTCTGATTCAGAAATGTTCTGGATTCTGGTGTCTAGAGCAGGGATTAAATCACAAACCATGTGCTAAAAAGTGAGATGTAAAAGAAGTTAGGAAATAGTGCCCAAGAGTAAACTGTTAAAACAGGATAGGTTTAGGCTGGACCTGAGGAACAGTTTCTTCCCAAAAAGGGTTGTCCAGGCCTGTCCCAGGCTGCCCAGGGCAGTGGTGGAGTCCCTGGAGGGGTTTCAAAGCTGTGGCGCTGAGTGACAGGGGTCAGTGGAGCCCTGGTTGTGCTGGGTTAATGGTTGGACACCATGATCTTCAAGGTCTTTTCCAGTCAAAATGATTCTATGATTTTTGCCAACCCAAAGAGCAGAGAGGATGGGAGGAACGTGAATAACCAACTAGAAATTCCTGAAAGCTTTAGAGATGTCTCTCAGCCATGTGTAAAGTTAGCAAGAAGAGCTCACAGGTCTCCATCCTTGGGCCTGGGCCAAGCAATGTTCATCTGAGTCCCTGAATACAGTAATCAGATACTGTATGAAAAGGTTAAAGGTTGCAAGCCAGATAGGAGAGAGACTGGAAAAACAAACTGCTGCTGAGGCCACTTTATTCTTCCTCTGCTCTGAAGTGATTCTGGATGACTGCTATCATTGTAGTCACATCCGAGATCTGAAAGGGAACTTCAGAAATGTGGAGGTAGAAAGGACACTTGGAAAGCTCAGTAACTTAGAAGACCAAAGGCACAAGACAGTGGAAGCTTGTCCCTACACCTTTAGATAGCTCCTCCTGGAAAGATATTTCATGTTCTTGCTCTCACTGGATCATTTTTGTTAGGCAGAAGGAAAACTTGCCTCTGGAATAATAAATGAGAGTCGGTGAGAAGGCCAGAAGAAGATATGTAGGCAAATGAGAAGTCCAGAAGAGGAAATGTAGGCAAGTGAGGAGACCAGGTCAAGCAGACAGTTCTGCCTTGAGAAGGTTAAGGAAACATTGGCTTCTTCTCAGGCTGCACCTATTCTTAGCAAAATATGTGTTAGCAGGACCTGCTTTTAAAGAAGAGCATCATCTCATTGCTAGTTCGGTTGGTGTGGGCCAGACAAAAAAGTCTGTGACACTCTGGAGAAATATGTTCTCAAGCTAAGCAGCCAAATTCATGTCTGATCTAAGCTCTTGCAGTTTCCTGCTAACTCCATGAGCTGCTCTTGCTCCACCATTCCCTCGCAGTTTGGCTTCACCATTTCCATCTCACATTTTTCCCAATAGGCAGATTTTTGTAGCTCTCTTATTTTATCTTTCCTTTCTTCTTTAGAAATGTTATTGCTTTCATTTTATCCCTTAATGAGTATTTCTGCTTTGGTTTAAAAAAAAATATAAGTCAAAGATTAATAGAAAAAAACTGTATAGTTAAAAAAAATATAATCATACTGATACTAGAGATGAATTGAAATGAACTCCCAGGGCACTGAAAATGAGTCATGACCTGGGAGTTCTGATATTAGAAGGACAAAGCAGAATTTCAGTTCAAATTCACATCACTTGAGGTCTCATGGATGTGAAAGTTTCTAGTTAAGGGCTGATGTGGAGTCATCAGAAAAAACAGCAGTTTGGACTTTGGGTTGGAATCTGGATGAAACGGCATCCACTAGAACTTACAGTTTGCAAGCTGTACAGTTGAGGAACCTCTTGCTTCTGCTCTCCCACTGCAGCCTGTGTTGGCTGAGTCTAAATTGTCTCTTCCATGGTGACTGGGACTCACATGTACATGGAGCCCTGGTGATGAGCAGAGCTGGAAGGGCTTTCTATGGTGGGAGATGCAGCCCAGCTGGGAAAGCATCCATAGGAAAGGATGTGGCCAGGAAACCATCAAGCCATGGCTTCCAAAAGCACCATGACAGATCACCCAGGCACAGGTGAATAATGAACCAAAGTGATGAAAAAATATTGTGTTTTCTTCAACCCTTCTGAACTGCTCTGGTCGCTCTGAAACAAGCCATCTATATTTTCTCAAAGAAAAAGGCAATAATTGTTTTGAGCAAAATTGGCATTTTTCTGTGGAACTGCAAGATCAGAAATCACCTTTCTTGCTTAATGTTAAAGAATTTCTAACCAGCCTTGCTATTTATAGGAACTAGAGATGGGTGTTGTTGCTTCTTACCTGAAGCAGAGGGTTCCTCTGAGAATGTCACGTGTAACCTCAGCTGAACACAGGGTTTTTTCCTTATCTTGCAAGGACATTTTCAGATACAATGAACATTTTGGATAATAGGGAAAATGGCTGATGGCTAAGTGGGTTTATCTTCTGTGTTAGTCACACTTAACATGAGCTCATGTTGAGAATCACCTTGGGAAAGGACAATCTTTGGCAAACACTTAGGAGCAGTCAATATTTATGGAGTGTATTGGATCAAATAGGATGTTGTTATCTGCAGCAGCTCATCCCGATGTGCCTGTACTAGTTACAGCCCAGAATACTTCTGAGTTGTGCTGGGTTCTGTACAAAAAGGGTGAGGGTGCCTAGGTTAGAGAATTTGTGATGCCAGTATCAAAACCAGGCAGACTGCAGGTCAACATGGGGTGAAAGAGAGGAACAGAGGTCTCTGTGCAACTCACCATGCTGGCCAGGGGGAGAATAACTGTATTTGGTTTTGTTTTCACATTAAACTCATAAAGTGGAGAGTGCATGGAAAGGCTGGTGTAAAGTTTAGTGCTGCCTTCCTCAGAATGTCATCTTCATGTAAATACTATATGGTTATATACTCGAACTGTGTTGATAAGTCTATTGATAAGGCTGACAAGCCACCTGCCTTTTCACAGAACTTTTACTTGAGATCTGGGTTGTCTGTTGATCACCTGGAGATGCTGTTCCCATCTGGCCTCTGAACATCTGAGTTCTGGGCTTCCCAGTTCAAAAGAGACAGGTTCCCTGTCCAGCGGAAGCTATGAGGATAATTAAGGGCCTGGAGCATCTCTGTGGGCAGGCCAGGCTGAGAGCCCTAGGGCTGTTCAGCTGGAGAGGAGCAGCCTGAGAGGGGAGCTGAGCAATGCTGAGCAAGAGCTAAAAAGCCCCTGGGGGGCAAGAGGATGGGGCCAGACTCTTTTCAGTGGTGCCCAGTGACAGAACAAGGGACAATGGGCACCAACTGGCACTCAGGAGGTTCCGCCTCTAACCAGGTACATGCTAGATGATGTAAAGTGCGTGAAGATGTATATGTATGTAAACTTCAGATACTGTTTAGTGGCTGTAAAGGGAGAGGGGTTCATGATGTGACCAGTTGCTCCAAGCATGGGAATACTCTGTGTGCTTCTCAGGTGCATCTCGTATTTCCTTCTGGCCCCTGGGCAGGTCCATGTGTTCTCAGCGTCAGCTCCAGATTCTCCTCTAACTCATCCAGCTCCCAGAAGCTGGCTTCCTTCTGATCAAGGCTTTTTTTTGGTCTTTCCTTCTTCCTTGTTCCTGTGGCTTGGGAATTACAAATGCTTCCTCCCCTGTGACCATGTGCAGTGTTCCAGAGGTGATAAGTGGGATTATAGGGCAGGAGTCCAAGTTTCCTGGGGGCTAAATTAAGAAGGATAATTAACACATGGAGTGAGATCAGAGCAGGTCTGTGTAACTGAAGGCTTTTTAAAGCAGGGATTCAGCTTGTCTTGAATGGAGGTGTCTTGAGGCAAAGTGTTTTTAAAAAAAATTACCAAGTCATTGTTTAAGTTTTGTTATTATGTTTTTTTCTCTATTGACTTATTTGTATACCTCTTACCACAGACCACCATAAAGTCTCATGCTTTCTTTCTGTTTTTATCCTCTTAAGAGCCCTCAATACCCTTCAAGAAAAAACTGAAGGATCTTGAAGTGAGGGAGAAGGAATCTGCCACCTTCCAATGTGAAGTGCCTGTTGCTAGTACAGAGACAGCTTGGTTCAAGGAGGAAACCAAACTCCGGCAGAGCAAGAAATACAACATTGAAGAAGAGGGCACCTATCGCCGGCTCACTGTCCAGAATGTCACCACAGATGATGATGCTGTCTATATCTGTGAGATGAAAGAAGGCAGCAGGACCATCGCAGAGTTGTCTGTCCAAGGTAAGAAAGGCTCATTCAGATTGGCCAAGTCTTGCCTTCCAAGTGTGAGGCTCACTGATGAGACCATAAGTATGTTTGGACCCAGCAGGGCAGCTGGTATTTGTTTTACTTGTTTGTGCTATGGTACTATGGCATTGTCCATTAAAAAGAGAATGACTGAGCCAGGTGGACCTCTCAGGAGGGAAAGGAGGCAGAACCTTCTTGGGGAGTCTTGTGTCTGCCCCAGGGGAAGAGGATTTGAGAGAGCAGGATGAGGTTGGCAGGATGCAACAAGCTGCAGGGATGGGGACACTGCTGAGGGCAGCAAGGAGAAGATGTGAGGTCGAGCTTTGGAGACTTTTAACAGAGAACTGGGACCTTGAATCCTACCAATGAAATGTTTCCCTGATCCACTGCTTCATGAAGGAGTCAAGCATTGCTTCTCATCAGATAGCTCTTGATGCTTTGCTCTAGGGAGGGGTTTTTGCCTCGCAAGGACTGTTCCAGGGCTGGAGCCAGTCCCTGTCTGTCATTAGGGGTGGTCTCCTGATGCTTTGTGCAAACCTTCCTGTGAATAGTCACATCTAGTTGGAGATGTCCCTGCTCGCTGCAGGGGAGTTGGACTAGATGACCTTTAAAGGTCTTTTCCAAACCAAATTGTTCTACGATTCTACAATCTTGTAACTTTGAGGTTATTCTAATAAATAATTATATTGGAAAGGACACAAATAAGTGTTCATTCCATGTGAATTTCTGAGTTGATTCTAAGAAGAAGTCTGAGGTTTTCAGGGCATTTCTATTAATTCAGGTGACCTGTGTGTTTATCATCTGGGTTTTGTAACTTACTGGTAACTCTGATGGAGGCAAAACCCCAAAGACAAAGCAGAGACCTGTCTGGGTTAAGACTGACCTACTTTAGCAAAGTTTTAATTTGGATTCCCAGGACATGTGGGCAGTGAAAAGTCATACTGCTGTTAAATCTGATTCTTGGCAAGGCCATGTACCTGGTGTTTATCCACCAGCAGATGCCGCACGGTAGGCTAGAAACATGAGCAACAAGTCAAACACAATTGCTTTTCTCTCTTTGGAAGCCAAATGAGTCCTTGGGATTATCTGCTCCATGTAACTCAGAGCCAAGCAATTCATTTAGAGATGTCTGTGTAGTGTCCATGATGTTTTGATTAGGTGAGAGCTGTTGGCTGGTGCTGTTGTAGTCAGGCTGGTCCAGCACTGCCAGACACTTTAATATTTGCTGCTTGCTGACTGTAATTAATTACTTATTTAAAGGGAACATCATTAAAAAGCTTCCACGAAAGACTGCGGTCTTTGTAAATGATACGGCCATCTTCTGTGTGGAGCTGGACAATGAATGCCAGAACATCCAGTGGCTGAAAAACAAAGAAGAAGTGAAACCCAGTGATCGAATCTCCATCACCTGCTCTGGCAAGCAACACACCATGATCATCCGAGAGTGTAAGATGGAAGACGCCGGTGAGATTGCCTTCCTGGCTGATGAAAGCAGGACCTCTACCCAGTTCACTGTGACCAGTAAGCTTCACTTTTCTTTGGCCTTGATGTTTTGTCTTCCCCAGCAAGCAGGTATTCCT
>JANIJG010004536.1:0-41114 GCA_024611175.1 Megaceryle torquata | reverse complement strand
AAAGAGAAGGAAGAGAAAAAAGGGGGCGAGGGGGAGAAAAAAGGATGAGCGGGAACGGTGGGGGGGGGGGGGGGGGGGGAGCGGGGGAGGAGTGTGACAAGAAAGCAAAGGATAAAAAGGATGACATAAAGGCCAAGAAAGTAGATGCCCTTTTGGGACTTCCACCCCTTCTTGGCCTCCCATCCCTTCTCAGCATTCCACCTTTGCTTGGCCTCCCATCTGTTTTCAGCATCTCATCCTCTTTCATGATCTATGTTCTTTTTAGCCTTTTGGTTCTTTTTGGTGTCTGACCACTGTTCAAGCCCAGCCATGGTTCAGGCTCTACCCCTGCTCAGCCTCTGCTTTCTTCTCAGCCTCCTACATCTTTTCATCCTCCCACCTGTTTTTAGTCTCTACCTTGTTGTGGGTTTCCCACTTCTTTTTGGCCTCCTACCCCTCTCTGGCCTCCCTCCCAAGGCTGGAGGACAGGTGGATGGATGTTGAAGATGAGGAAGCCTGGAGAATATGGAGATGAGATGGTGAAACAGAGTGGAGGCTGAAAGAGAGGGGGGGAAGACAGAGAGCAGCTGGAGGATGAAAATAAAGTGGAAGGCAAAAATTAGAGGCCAGAGGGCAGAGGAAGATTAGAATAGATGGGGAGACTGAAAAAAGAGGAGTCTGTCAAAAGAGGCCGGATGTTGAAGAAGGAGAGGAAAGCCAGTGGGGGAAAAAGGATGATGTTGGGGAAAGAGGTGGCTGAAAAATGAGCAAGAGGCCAGAGAGCAGGAGGAGACTGAAAAAAGAACTCGGGGTGGGGAGCAGAGACTGAAAAAAGCAGGAGTACGGAGGAGAGGGGGGAGGCCGGAAGGTACAAGACAGCCGGAAAGTGACAGGGAGTCCCAAGGGCAGGGAGAAGACCAACAAGGGAGGAGAAGGTGCGGAGGGGCGTGAGGAGGCTGGAAGGGATGTGCGGCTGCTGGAAGCGAGCTGGAAGGGCAGGGGGCAGCCGAAGGGGAGCGGGAGGTCGGAGGGAACGACAAGCCTCCGGGGGATGCGCGGGCAGCGCCCGCCATGTCCCGCCCTCTCGCGCTAACCGCCCACGACCGGCAGGGGTCGCTCTCATCCCGCGCTTCGGCGCTTGCCAAGATGGCGGCGGCGCCCGGGATGGCGGCGGCTCCTCCCAGAGGCCGCCGGGGCCGTGGTGCTGCCGGGGCGGCTTCGGGCACCTTTGTTCTCCCCGGAGCCCCCGCCTCACGGTACGGCCGCGAGGCGGGAGCTCCGCAGAGAACAAAGGTGCCCGAAGCCGCTCCAGCGGCACATTCCGTCCCAGTCCGTGGCGTTGCCGGAGCCTGAGGGGCAGATGAAAAAGGGCGGGGTGTGTATTTGTGTGAGGGGGGGAGGCAGCCGGGCGATGAAAGGGAAAAGAAGAAGAGAATTTTGCGTTCGTGGAATTTTAATGAAGCCTTAAAGGTTATTTCTCAGCGGTCCTAGTGATCATTTCCAATTCTGTGTGTTCGTAGGAAGCTCGGTACCTCTGGTCTAATCGCATTTGGGTGCTGTCTGGGGCACACGGTATGTTTGGCTTGGTGAGGAATATCAACAAACATAAATTATCAGTAGCACGGTCAGAGTCTACAGGGGAGAAATTACAAACAGGAAAGCCTTGCATGGCTTTGCATTCGACAATGAAAATGATCTCATTATCCTTTCCAGGGTCTCAGCCAGCTACTTGAAAAATACTTATTAAAAAAACATTGCAGCTCTTGGGAGAGGGTCCCCTCCAGAGAAGGGAGAAAGAAAGGACTGGATGTGTAAAAACAGAATGGGAGGAAATGGCTACAGAGGCAATTGGTAGCAAATTGCCCTGCTGCATTTCCATCACAGGCTGAGAGCTTGAGTGAAATCACAGAATCCCAGACTGGTTTGGGTGGGGAGGGACCTTTCAAGGTCACCGGGTCCAACCCCCCTGCAGCAACATCTGCAACCAGAGCAGGGTGCTCAGAGCCCCAGCCAACCTCCCCTGCAATGGGGCCAGGGATGGGGCAGCCACCACCTCTCTGGGCAGCCTGGGCCAGGGTCTCTCCAACCTGATGTAAAACATTTCCTCCTCATAGCTAGTCTAAATCCCAGAGCAGACAGAAGAGCTTAGTGCCTCCTTTGCCCCTCCAGCCCTTCACTTGTTCCCTTGAAATCTCAGGCTCGTAGTGGAGTGTTGAGGTAGGTGGTGATGCATGTGGGGTCCCAGCCAGACTGGTCCCACAGAAGCCAACCTTTGATATTCCCATTGCCCAAACACCAGGTACCTTGACTTGTCCCTGGGATGATGCTGCAGATGCTGGTGGTGGAGGAAGCCTGGGGCTTCACTGAGCATGCAGAGGCTGCTGCCCCCTGTCTCCAGCTTCGGGGGCAGGAACAAGGCCAGTGTCACAGAACCACAGAGCAGGAGCTTCTTGGCATCACCTAGTCAGCTCTCTGCCCAGGATGGTCAGCTGGAATAGGCTGCTCAGGGCTCTGTCTAGTTGGGTTTCAAACATTTCCACCCGGGAGAAGAGGAATGCACAGGGAGTGACCCTGCAGACCCGAGGGTGGCCACAGGCCCACTGGAGCTGCCTCCTGCCCAGTGCCTGTCCACTGGCAGTGCCTCCCCATGCTGTCTGGTATTTACTCCATCATGGAAACATTTCCACCACTGCTACTGCAAGCTGCGGCTTGATTTCTTTTGTCTGAGGGTTAGGGATGTACATCAGCTGCATAGGAGCTGCCACATGTTCTAGAAGGAATCAGCAGAAATCAGAGAAGAGGGAAGCAGAATCTGGAAGAAGGAAGGAGTGAGGAAAGGAAAGGCAGCACCGCTCAGCTCTGGTCACAGAATGTGGTGCCTCGGTGGTTCTTGCAGTTGCAGCCACTGAGCTGCTAGGTGATGGAGGGTGCACCTGGAGAGCTACATCTGTACTAGCTCCAGGGACCTCCTCTCCAACCAGCAGCAATGGAAACAGCAGTTGGGAAGAGATAAGGGGCTGAGGAGAGACAGAAACTAGAGGGAACTGGGTATGTGGGAAAAGGGTCTTGTGGTGGGGACCACAGGGAGAACCTTCTCAGGGTGGGTGAGCACAGGAATGCAGAGATAGAGGCAGAAAGGGAGGGTCCTCGTGCCCTTCCTTTCCTTATGGTTAACCTTAAGTCTTTGGACAAAAAGAAAATAGTATTCTTGGATACAGAAAAGATAAAGCATAAAAAATGGGAGAAGCAAAGTTGAGACCATATTGCTGCTGTATGGAAAGCTTCATTAGCCCCACTGGCACAGCACTAATCAGAGGGAAAAAAAAATAAATCAGTAGGAGTGGTGCAAAGAGATAGACTGCCAAGGGAGGAAGTACTGCATCTGCCATCTCTTGATGTCTTCAAGTCCAGTTGAACACCCACCGAAGCTGCCTTTGTCAAACAAGTTATTGAATTCAGCAGTAATGCGGTGAAATTTTCTTGACTGCAGGTACAGAAGGTCAGGCTGCGTGATCCCGTCCTGCTTGCTCTCTGAATCTACAGAAAGAAAACATGAAGAAGGCCTAAGAGAACATGCCATTACTTCTGTTCTTCAATAGTGACATAATGTCAGCGTTTATCTGCATGGGCTCCAGCTCACTCACTGGTGAGTGCTTGTGCTGAACAGTGGAAGGCTAGTGGAAGCCACCTGGCAGAACTCTTGAGCAATGGAACTGGCCACTCTTCAGCATGGACCTGTGCAGGCTGCATCAGCTGAAGCGCCCGGGCCTGTCCCTGTGCCTGGGCTGTGGTCAGTCCTGTGGCCTGTAGAACAACGGCCTTTGTGCTTGCAATGGTAGGTGAAGGTGGGATCTCAGAAGGAATACTTGCAACAAGGCTGAAAGGGTGACCATATTCAACAGGCACAGATGTTTTGTTTATGGGGGCTCCGTGTCCAAGAGCAGGGCAAACATGGGCCATTCCTCGTGGCTCTGCCTGACCTGACTCTGAGTTCTGCTTCAGCAAAGAGCAGGCTCCTGAGCCCTTCCCACAGAGTTATGCAGCCTTTCAGACGGGGCTGGTGCTCGAGGGTAGATGTGACTGGAAGAGGACAGGGCTGCAGTATTGTGAGGCTGATCTTAACTAATTATTCATTGTTTTCCAGATGTTTAGCAGCTGTCCCTGATCTTGAAGGTATGAGACACGGCCAGGTGGTCTTAACCCTGCTACAGTTGTGGGGCATTTGCACTTTCTTTCTTAGAAGATTTCACTTGCAGTCCCAGCTGCTGTAGCTCTCCTCCCTCCTCGAGAGTGAGGGCTTGGGGCTGTACTAGATAAAACCAGACAGAGATGGAGAGATGGTGCTATGGAAATGTTTGCTTAGTGCCCAGGAGCAGCCCAAAAGGCAAACTGGCTGTTTAGAATTATTAGGGAAATAATGGAGAGCAGATCACCGTTACACTGCCGCATAGACCCATTGTGGAGGCTGCACTGCGATCACCATACGCAGCTCCGGTCTGCCTCTCTCAGAAAAATAGAACTGGAAGTGTTTCAGAGAGGAGCAACAGGGATGATCAAATATGAAGAGTATTTTCCATGTGAGGAAAAAGTAGATAGTCTCTTTAGCTTGGAAAAGAAATGACTGAAGAGGATTATAAAAAAAAGTTTGGCATATGGAGGTTGTCTGCAGTGTGGTTTCTCATTGTCTCTTCAGTATAATTGCTGGCAGTACCCCATAATTTAGCAGGTAACTACAAAACAAAAACCGTGGGTTTTTTAATGTCATAATGTTGTGTCAGACTGCTTCAGCCAGGAAATGGTGGGCTCCCAAAATTTACATGCATTCAAAAAGAAATTAAGCCATTTAGTGGGAGAAAAAAATCCATGACCCCAGTTTTGCTCTTGAAGCCTCTGAGCTGTGGATTGCTGGGGGCTGGCAGAGTATCTTGGGCAGCACCGCAGTATCTACGGCTTCTTTTTACAGTGACTGAGAGAGTGGTTCTGGGCTACTCATGGTGAGGGTAACAGAACTGGAACGGGCTGCCCAGAGAGGTTGTAGCATCTCCTTCTCTGGAGACTTTCAAACCTGCCTGGACACATTCCCATGTGACCTGATCTAGGTGATCCTGCTCCCTCAGGGACATTGGACTGGGTGACCTTTCGAGGTCCCTTCCAATCCCTAACATTGTGATACTGTCAGAGACGAGGCAGTGGCAGAGATGAGTCAGTGAGCTGGACAGGCTTCCAGCTGGTCACAGAGCTTTCCTTCCTTCACTGCTCCAGGCTCCTTTGCAAGGATTGATCCTGTCCTGGCAGCAGCAGTCTGTTCTTTTTTAAGGAGCTGTATCAAAAAAAAAAACC
This sequence comes from Megaceryle torquata, assembly GCA_024611175.1. Taxonomy (NCBI): domain Eukaryota; kingdom Metazoa; phylum Chordata; class Aves; order Coraciiformes; family Cerylidae; genus Megaceryle; species Megaceryle torquata. The sequence goes on along the minus strand of JANIJG010004536.1, from coordinate 35,795 downwards.
CTAGCTTAAAAATTTGCCGTGGTGGGCTAGTAACCCTACGCCTGCTCTGCCACACCAGGACACGGGTGAGCCTTTGTAGACCAGTCCTCTTCTGAACACCACTCCCTCTGAGCCTGGGGAAAGCTGGCGGTAACAGCAGCAGGAGCCTCTCTGTCCCAGTGCTGCTCTGAGGAGCTGCCAGGGTGTCTCGCAAACTTTGCTGTTGTGTCCGCTGGCCAACCTCAGTGCAAAAACCTGCACCTTGTTCTTGTAGGGAGCCCTGGCACTGGGTTAGCAGCACTTGTTCTCCTGCAAGGCAGGGAGCACCTCTGCCCTCTGCGCAGGCCCTGAGCACTGTCACCTAGCAGTGTTGGCAGAGTGCTGGGGCTCCTGGGCCCGGGGGCTGCTCAGTCACCTCCTAAGGGGGCTCAGCCACACCAGGGGAGTCTTGGAGAAGCAAAGAACCATGACCCCATCTGGGAAGTCAGCTGTTCCCACATCCCTGACACAGGGGCTTCTGATCAGCCCAATGTGCCTGGAATGTGGAGTCCTGAGGCAGCCTCACATGGTGCTGCATTCTTGCAGAGGGGACAGAGCAGGAGAGGCAATGCTGGTCTGCTGCTGCTGCTCCGCAGACAGGATGCAGGGGTCCCTGGGCCACAGCAGCTCTGCTGACAGGCTTTGTTACCAGTTAGAGTGGGCACACCTGGGCAGTTTTCTAGGAAGTGTTTGACCATTAAAGTTTCCTAAGACTTTTTTTTTTTTTCCCCAGAGCACATATACCAGTTTACAGCCATCTCTAATCATACCCAGCTTTTGCTGTCACAGAATTCAAAGTGTTTGCCACGGTACGTGTGGGAGAGGCACCTGCCAGGCACCGCCTGCTGACATAGCATTAGTCACAGACCAGGGTCCCCAGCCCCACAGAGACTGCTCTTGGAGCAGCCCTTCCTCTGTCTGGGGAAGCACTGCTGGCATTCCTCCCTCCTGGGCTCTACAGCCACAGAGATCACTGACAGCCCTCTCTACACTCTCCTAAACTGCTCCACCCCAGCAATCGTTCTTACCTTCTCTGGACTATGTGGTCAGATGAGGGAGCAGGGCAGAGTCTGCTCACTTGTCCCAGCCGGTGCAATTCTCCCTACACAGTTCCACTATGGAGACAGGAGAGCCCATGCATGGCTTAGGAAAGGGAGACATGGGACCTGTCCTGAAGAGCACTCAGCCATATCACACACAGCACATGAGGCAAGTGGTGAGGAGATGGAGTGCTAAGAGATGTGGGCAACTTAAAATGAATGAAATGAATGACAGTTTTTCTTACTACACAACATGATTCCAAATGCCCCAGTGCAGCTGCACAAGCCAGATTCTAAGAATCATTCACCAAACTGCACCATCTCCTTCTGGAGCAAGCTACCAGTGGAGAAACAGAAAACAGGTTTTTGTAGCTCTACTGAAACTTCACAGTCGATTTTAAGCCTCTTAGATGGTATAATACTGAATGCAAGTTCCTGCTGAGGGCTATCGACTTCAGTATGTGCCAAGCTGCAGGGAACACCCTGTGCCATGCCTGCATGTGACAGAGTGCTTCCCTGCACCAGCAGTGTGACTCAGATCAGAGACCAGCTTCCTGGGACTTCCAATCAGCATCCTTTAAGACTGTCATCCAGCAGAAGGGATCTGTGCAGCCATGAGGTGAAATGCACCAGGAAACAGCATCATCTTCAAACACACAAAGGGATTAGCACAGCCTGTAAACAGCAACATGCTGCCCTCTCTTCAGGGGTGGAGACGTGCTGCCTGCTGGGGCCTTGGGGATGGAGGAGGCCAGCCCTTCAGATGTTGCTTCTCAGGTCAGGTGTGCCTGTGTGTGCACACGGTGTCGAGTAATTGCACGTTCCTGCAGTGTAAATCCCAATCTGACTTCTCTCAAAAGCATCTGCTCTCATGCTGCCACTGTGCTGGGGAATGTCTGTACGGTGGAATGCAAGGGTATATCTCAAAGACTTGTAATTAATTAAGAGCGGTGGTGTTCTGGTGCTGTAGGACCACACCAAGGCCACAGATTATGCACAGCCCTTGTACATCGGAGCAGCAGGCAGTGGTCAGTGTGCAGCCGTGTGTTGGCAGCACTGGCGTCTGGTGTCCTGTGCATGCAGTGTCAGAGCACAAAGCATAATGGCCAGTGGTACGATCCATATTGTTCCCAGCCTGCCCCGTGCTTCTGTCCTTCTCACACCGCCCTTCGTCTACAACTGTTCCAGTGTGTCAGCGTCCCATAAAAGCTTCCAATGTATGGAACGGATGGGACACATTGTAGGTCTTATCAAAGCATCCAGAAGGGTGCCTCTTTAGCCAAGCCCTTTCATCCAGCTCTCCCAACCACCAGCACAAGGGATACAGGTCAGAGAACCCAGGGTGATTTCTGTTGCCACTGTGCAGAAGAGCTGCCCAGTGAGCACTATGGGCAGGCTGCCAGAGAAGCTCCTGGAGGTGAGCTGCCTGGTGCTGTTCCTGTTGTCACTTCAGGCAGTGCCTCTGCTTTGTCACACACTTCCTATGCTGCTGCACACGGCTTTCTACAGTGAGCTGTCATAAATCCTCCATCTTTGCATCATGCACTGATTCCTCTACACCATTTTTTTTTTTTATATACCTTTCACTGCAAAAAAGAAGAGGCCGATACTGGGCTACAATGAATGGCTAGCCAACAGCTCCCTTCCCTTTTTCTGTGAGATCATCCTGTTTAGTGGCAGAGCGTAATAATCAGCCAAATGTCATAGCAGAAGCAAGGTTTTAACAAGGGTAGCTTTGCGTAGCCCGCTTCCACATGGCAACCAAGAACACAGAGAGTGAAAGGGGCCCCTGCTCTAGTTTGGAAACATTCCTTTATTTCTGGAGATTGTTAGTACAATAGCAAAATTATGAACTAGAACACTTTCCATTCCTTTCTTTCATTCTGAATTAAAGACCATTTGCTGAAGACTCTCACTTAAAAAAAACCCAGCCAGGCACTTTCTAATAGCAAGCAAAATGCCTGAAGAATAAATTGCTCCTATCAGAAATAAAGCATTTTAGTTCTGCCACAAGCAGAGAGATCTGTGTTTATAAGTCTCTCCAAAGGCAACTCCATCTTTCCTGCTTTCCTCTCATTTTCTTTTGATGCACAAAGCCTGCACACTGCCGTGCTGTGATTGGATTCAGCTTTGGAGCACTGTAATTGTAAATATTCATTGGAATCCAAGCTAGTTTTCCCAAGTCTCTCTTAAAGGCTCTGCAGCTATACAAACAGCCGTGGCTCTGCATTAGCCTCACAGCCTGGAGGCTGCCTATTTCTCCACAGCCCCAAAGACTGCTCCTTCAGAGGCTGCATGGAGAGAAATCAGCCTTGCAGACCATTTTAGTCAATGCTCTATTATTTTCTTTATTCCCTCTTTAATGGCTGTTGTAGAACTGGCTCTCAGACCCAGGTACCCAGTGGGGTTCTTTGCCAGTGTCTACACAATTCACACCGTTCACCCTCACTCGCTGTCATGACTCCGTGTGTTTCTAGCCCTGTCTGTCTACTGACAGTGCTGGGATGTCTGTGTGAGCTGCTGTGTCCTGGTATATGGTACGTGGTATGTGATACATGGTGTGTGGTATATGGTGTGTGGTACATGGTGTGTGGTGGTACATGGTGTGTGGTGGTACATGGTGTGTGGTACATGGTGTGTGGTATATGGTGTGTGGTATATGGTGTGTGGTATATGGTATGTGGTACATCGTATGTGGTATATAGTGTGTGGTATATGGTATGTGGTACATGGTATGTGGTATATAGTGTGTGGTATATGGTCTGTGGTATATGGTATGTGGTATATGGTGTGTGGTATATGGTGTGTGGTATATGGTGTGTGGTATGTGGTATATGGTATATGCCTGCACACATTTCACCCTCCCACTGAGGACCTATAGTCCAAGTGGGTGCTGCTCAGTGCTAACGTGGCTGCTGCTTGGCAGACAGACGTGAGACTGGGTAAGCACACACATCTTGCTAGGAACTGCACCCCCATTGGTTCCTGAGAAGAAAGCAGATAGATCAACCACTGATATCCAGGCAGTTCCACCTCTCTGGCTGCTGGAGTTCCATGACTGCACTCAGCAGGAGGTGGGCAAAGGGCTGTTGACTGCTACAGCCATCAAAAAGCAGAGGCAAGACCTTTCCATCAGAGCCTGACCTCCACGTTGCATGGGCCGGCACTGCTCAGCTAGACTATGTGGCATCAAGCTGACCTTCCTCTCCAGGTGGTCTCTGACCGAGAGCCATGTCCTGCACAATTCATTTGCAAAGTAGCACATGTAAGAAACTGCACACAGCTCTTTTGCTGAGAATGGAAATTGAATCCAAAAGCTCTGATAGCAAATCTATGCTCCCATCTCTGCCTCATCCACTCTTAGGTTTACCACCAAGGGTGGAACTACAGTGCTGAGGACAAAGCCTGAGGCACAGCAGCACATGTCATACAGATGGTGGTATCAGAGCCTTCATCACCCACTGACATCCTCCAGGCTCTGCTTGCTCTCTCAGCATACGTTAAAGTACATGCTCTGACTACTGGGTAAGATAAGTAGGCAGGAAAAGGGGCAAAATCCATTTTTCTTTCCAGATGCCCATTCTTGGGTGCAGCTCAGCAAACAAGGCACCTACTGGTTCCAGCTGAAGCAGCACAGATTGCTGGGGGTGTGACTGGTGGGAGCAGCTTGCTGTCAGCCAGGCACTGCTATCCTTTGCTTGTGCACTGTTGCCTGATTCTGGCTGCTTCAGTCAGGGCCCCGGCACCAGTTTTCAGCCAGCTGCACTGAAGCCTCTACTCACCCTGTGGGGCATGTCTGTGCCTAGGAGCGTCCCGGACTGTGAGCTCCTCTGGAACACGTGAGGGAGCACCAAGTCGCCAGCCCAGTATGCTCAGGTGAGCGAGCACTAAGGTTCCAGTAGGACGGATTAGGCAGGTCCACTTATCCTTCTGGAGGGCAGGAAGAGGAGAGTGTCTTCGTGCATAAAGAGACCTCCGGCCCACAGCACTCAGAATACAGATCCTTGTTCCCTGAGAAGATAGCTGAAGGAATATCACTAATGAGGAAGATACATAAGGATGCATTTACACACTGGAGTGTGTGCTCCCCAGCAAGCCTTTCCTGTGAACAAGACTGCAGGATCATAACTGTGAGGTGGAAGAATGCTCCTTGTGCTCCCCAGCACAGGAACACAGCCAGCACTGCTGGAGACGTGACACCACCTGAAACACAAAGCTGGGACTAGGTATTGTGGAGATCTGGTGAACCACAGTAGGATGTGAGCACATGTCCGAGACCCAAGTTCAGTCACTTTACTAGAAAGGGGAATGAATGGGCCTGGGAAATGAAATGTGGTACCACACAAGCACTGAGAGAGACTGCAGTGGAGCTCTGAAGAAGGCAGAGCTGGGTTTCAAGGCACGAGCAAGGTCAGGTTTAAGAAATGATCAAGGCTGGCACAAACCTCAAGAGGTTGATAGCCCGTCTTCCAGTTCTAACACAGGGGAACCTACAAGTACCCTGGCTTGTTTATTTGCCCTTAGAGATCTCCTGTGATGCAGAATCCTTGGGCCCCTGGCAGTTTGTTCATGTGCTTTGTTCTCCTCCACATCAGAAAACTGTTCCTAACCTGAATCTTTCTTGATGCAGGTTACGCCCATTCATTTTCGTGTGTCCCTTCATGGACATGGAGAACAGATAGCTTTGTTCCTCTTTCCAGGAGTTTCTTACATGCATCTGGTGTTGTGATTTTCCTTAGTGATGGTGGAGAAAAAACAAACAAACAAACAAAAAACCCCCAAACCAGCCAGATCAGAAACAACAAAAGAAAACCTGTCTGGTGGAACTCACTGCCACACAGAGACAGCAGCTACAACTGCCCTGTGAGAATAGATAAAATAATGAGGCCTTTATAAAGATAACAGCTCCCAGAGTCAAAGTCCTGCTCTAGTAGATCTCGACCTTCTTGTGATAGCCACCAAACTGTCCTCTTTATATCCTTTCCCACCATAGAGGTAGGCAGCTCAAGGCCAGCTGCCTTCAGACATGGTGAAGGATATGGCCCTGGAAGAAGTAGAGCCTCCATCTGAAGGGAAAAACCATGGAAGACCCCATGGTCATCATCAGTGTCTAGATGGTGAGACAGGCCTGGTGGCTGAGTGGTAGAAGGAGCTGTGGAAATTCACCCTCTCCCACGCCACGACTGCTCTGGCAGCTCTCAGGGAGGGAGTGTGCCAGGGACTCTCCAGCCTTTGCAAGTCTCCAGGACTTGACACTATGCTGGAATACCAGCAGGGTCCCCGGCATGAGAATACACCAGCCCTGGTGCAGAGAAGCCTTCCTGGTATAAGCTGGAAGCACAGTCCTTCCCTTCCAGCTCCTTTTCCAAAACAGTGAGAGCAGTGTTCTTCAGTGCTCTGGCTATGATGATTTATCCAGGTCACGGTGAGGACAGCTGGCTAACTGAGGTTAACAGCTTTCTCGGTTTCATTTCAAAAAGACATTAGCATGGGGGCTGTATTAAACAACGATATGCCAGATCCTGATTCATTCACCAGGAGAGCTCATGATCAGGTGGGGGGACTCAGCTGACAGGCAGAGCTGTGCTGCTCGCCTTTCCTTAAAGGGCAGGATCATAACTCATGCTCCCAGTGCTAAATTACACCTGACACTCCTTGCAGGGGGCTTCTCGTATGTGCAGCCTGCTACAGTCATCCTGGGACCACCAGCCATGGGAGCCCTAAGCCCCCAAAGTGGGAGATTTATCAGCAACTGCGTCTGGCTCAAAAAAAAAAAAGCCCAGAAATGACTGGGACCCTTCTGACTGGAGGGACGATGGAAAGGAAACACAACAGAGGTCTATAAAATCGGAAGTGTGACAGGGAAGGTGACTAAGGAATGACTGTTCACGGTCTCCAATAAAACAAGAGAAACTGTCAGGGGACAGGTTCAAAATAAACTAAAGGCGGTGGCTCTGCACCCCTTGCATGAGTACGCAGCGGAACTCACTGCTACGACACACTGCAAAAAACGGGTAATATCTGAGTTGCAAAAATAGTTTGACAAGTTATGGATGAAAAATCCTCGAGGGCTGTTAAACACACAGAGTCCCACTTGGGCTCAGGAAGCCCCTTCACTACAGAGGGTGGGTAAGCATCCTGGGGTAGTATCACAAGTTTCCTGTTTGTCCCAGGGGAAAAGATCACTTTGCCAGGCACGGGCACAAGTTTCTGCCAGACCCAGAGCTGGCTGGAACACTGTTCTGACCCAGAATAGTGCTGTTCTTTTATGTATCAGGGATAGAAGTTCAGTACTTAACTGGGAGATTTGCAAGCGAAAGTTCAGAGCTGGGCTGGTTTAGCGGACACTTTCACACCAAAACTCAGCTAGGCTCATCTGAGCTTGGTATCAGTGGATGGAGGGATGAGGGTGAGGCAGAGTAGCTATAAGAAGAAACAGAAGTGTGATGATAGTCCTGCTGTGCTGTCCTTGCACAAATCAATACACGGTCACCTGCTTGCACATGCAGAACAAACCGCAGGCTCGCACTGCCATGCTCGCCGATTCGTTTGTTCCCCACCACTCACTCAAACAGACAAAGGCACACAAACTTCCCGCACCCAGCCCTCACCAGTGGGCTGTCGGGAAACAGGCTGTGGCGCAGCACAGCCCACACGCTGTGCTGGCTCCACACACACACACGCAGAACAATGGAGGACTTGGCAGTAAATAGAAAATATCCCTTTATTTTCCTTCAAATGCAATGAACATACACATATTCATATATGATAAGATATATATATTGCTCATATATGTTCATATTCATAAGAATATATTCACAATCACTAAATTAAGTGAAACAAAATGTTTCCACTTTGAACAATAAGGTGACCCTGTTCCCCCTGATTTTAAACTGCTGCCCTCTGAGCTGCTGCTCAGACCAGCAAGCTGTGCTGAGCTCATTCCTGCTGCCCACATGCAGGTTCCTGGTGCTTTGCTATCAGCACCTGGTTTAGTCTTCCAGAACACTGAGAATATTTAACTATCAAGTTGTTAAAACAGACATAATTTTTTCTGGGTTATGGGGTGCTGAAAGAGACTAGAAGTGGGGGACAGATGCCAGTTATGTGAGTAGCCCTGCAATGTGCAGCAGCAGTAGCTGCAGATTTTCAGGATCAGCTCCCTTCAGCTCCGTTTGCTATGTGGAACTGAATGACAGCTTGTGGTCAAAATCCGCTCGTGGCTACAGGCGTCCGAGTGGACATCAGCCAGACAAGCCCGTGGCTGAGAGATGGGGGAGCGGCTCTCCTGAGCCAGATTCACATGCAGAGGGAACATGCTGTCTGAGCAAATGGTCTGACTCCTGCAGCTTCTGAAACACCGGGACCGGAGGAGAGGAGCTGTGGCAGAGCGGGGGCAGAGAGCCGGCATGGAGCGCACTGGCACAAGTCCCAGCAGGCCTCCCGTCCGGTCTGCAGGGCAATGAGGGTGCTTCCACCCAAAACGTCTGCATGTCCTGGAGCAAACTGAGGGTTTCATGCAGAGCAGCACAGCTGAACAGATCTGAACAAGCCTCATCTCTTGGCTCACTGCACATCAGTTACCATCAGGTAGGACAGGGCTGTCCCGGAAGGCATTGCCTCTGCCCACCACCCTGATCCCTTCTCTCTGAGCAGATCAGCAGCGGGAGCAACAGCCAGGATATTTGCACATTACAGCAGTCACACCCCCACATCAAGTGCCACCCCAGCGCCCATGTACAGCCCAGCAGAGCCATAGCTGTCTCCCCAGTTCCCTGGACTTTCCCCTCCTCGCTGGGACTTGACAGACTTCACTTTCACATCTTTAGCCCCTTCCTTATGCTGCCATGGAAATGAGAACTGTAGATTATCACTATTGCTGTGAATGCATTAAATACAGTTCCCTTCCCAGCCTGGGCTGCCACACTAGAGTGGACTGGCACCTTCTCCTACCTGCTTCTGAGCTTCTTCCTGCAGCTGGTGGCTGGCCTCCAGGTCCTGGCTGAGCTGCTGGATCCAGCTGCATTTCTGCTCCAGTTCTGCCTGCCTCTCTCTCTGCTTGGTCTGCAGTTGATAGATCCTCTGCTCTTGAGCATCCAGCTATTGACCCGCCCAGGGAAAGAAAGAAAAAATGGAAAAAAAAATCAATTAATACTAAACGGCTTAACAAAACCCCGAACAGCACAGGCCTGATGCTGCTGGGGGTGGGGATTGTTGGGAGGAGACACCCCCCGCACACATTAGCTGCAAAAACCTGATGTTCTAGGGACAGGAAGCCAATATGGTAGGTGTGATCTGACACGCACGCCCGTGGCAGAAGCGATATGTCCAATTCGGGGAAGGCAGAGACTCTGCTGCACCGGGGCATCTGCTGTCTCTCTTTGCAGAGGGGTGTCAGACAGCCTGGCTGAGGGAAGCAAAGAGCAACTGAACAAAACCAAAGTTATCCTAACTACTAACTAAATACACGGCTCCTGATCTGGCTACGTATTGGGTTCTGTGCTCCTCCACCCTGCACTAAGGACCCCTTCAGGTGTTTTCCCCATGCCCACGGTCCACAGAGTGAAGGGAAGGGAGCTCTGGCACCCTGCAGCTTGGTCATCCACCCTGCTTGTCCTGCCCGACCCAGAGCAGGCTTTGATGGCTCAGTGTTTTTGCTTCTTGGCATCTCAAATGTAAAGAGTTTACACGGGGAGGGAACAGGACAGGATCATGAATGTCAACCAAGGAGTAATTAGCATGACACAACTGAAGTATCGATCCGCTGGAGCTAATGCTGCTGCAGCTCCTGCGGCGGAGCGGCTCCCAGCCACTCACCTGATGCCTTTGCATCGGACATCTCAGGGATGCTTCTTGAGGTGTGACTCACCCCACAGGCACAGGTAGGTCTGCAGTGGGGCACAGACATAGCTCACTGCTCTGGAAGGAACCAATGGTCCAAATGGTGGCAGGGGAGGAGCATCCCCAGCTCTCGTGGCTGGCCTGACCAGTGCTGGACATCCCACGACACTGCACTGAGCAGGTGTGGCCTTGGCTCTCCCACGACTGCGGTGTCACGCACGACCACGGGACCTACCTGGCCACCACCAGCTCTCTCCAGATGGCTGCCTGCCTGCCCTCGGGCAGCACAATACTTTGTGTGGGGATCTCTCAAGAGCAACATCTCCCAGACTTCTCTCCAGGCATGTGTCTGTCTGTCCTGCTGGCAGTGCAGTGTCCCCAGCCCCCAGGCTCACCAGCTGCCCACGCCCTGCAGAGCTGCCGAGCACGGCTGAGCCCTGTCAGCAGCACCGTGGACGTCCTGCAACACAGGCGGCAACTGAGGGGCCTAATTAATGTTCACTAACTGTCTTACTAAACCTAGAGAGAATTTTGATATTAATTAAATGCTAACTGATTAGTAAAACATATTTACTGAAGACTGTCACCCAGCTGTCAACATTCAATAAATACATTAATAATCAATTTGCATGTAATTAACATAAAATGACATTAATGTCTACATTAAAGATGTATTGGAGACATTGTCACTAGCACAGTAGCCTGAATTCCTCCAGGCTGTGTTCCGTGTGCACGTGACCCACTCAAACCCATGGTCACAAAGGTTGGAGCTGTCTAGAAAAACACCCACCAGAAGAAAAAAAGAGAAAGTGTTTAAATTCTGCGTGGATCTGAGCATGCACGTGTGCTCAGGTGCCTGTGCACTGCAGGAGCCTGCCTTTGTGCAGCACACAGGTGCCATCAGCGAACACTGCGTGCTCTGAAGAGCAAGGGACACGTTCTGGTGTTGGGCAGAGAGGACCGACAGGCTCTGTGGCCATGCTCACTCTGCCGGCAATGACAGCAGAGCAGCTTACACTGCAACGTGGGACGGGCTGAATGAGTACTAGAGACATGCTGTGACTCCTTGTCTTTGCCTTGGTACAAAGGTATCAGAGTCTTTCCAAGCTCAGATGAATCACCAAGACTCCCGTGTCATGGTTTCTCTCTGTATTTGCCAGAGAACAGAACAAGTGCTGGGGCATGGAGGACTTTTCACATGCCACCTCACTCAGCCTGGCAGAGACAAAACACTTCCTTCCCTCCTGCTCTGCTGCCAGGCTGCGGGTCTGAGGAGCTCCACACTGCTGCCTGCAAGGCTCGGGCCGTAACACCGGGACTGAGGTGCCACCTCCCTCTCACAACCCCAGGCACAATGTTTCCACAGTAGTCCTCTGCTGCCTCTGCCCCCCTGTAGAGGCTGGATGAACAGCCAAGGACATTCCTGGCAAATCCGGATGCTGGCTGTGGCTGGAGTCTGGGGCACAGACCAGCTGGCTGCATGCAGAGAAGGTGAGGAACAAAGAGATAACAGTGAGGCATCTGGGGAGAGCTTGTTCTCCCTCTCCGAGAGGGCAGGGAGCAGCAACTTACTCAAAATCCTCACAAGGACCTATCTCTGCACGGCTGCGCACACCCTTTCCTTCCTGCAGCCCCGTGACCCCAGTGCCTGCCCAGCAGCACAGGGCTGCAGAGGAGCAGCCCCCCCCCCCCCATCCCTAGCACCTGGCCCCTGGGGCTGGTGTGCGGCCTGGATGGCTGCACCTTGGCTCCCGGCAGCTCACAGAAGAGGCCCAGGGCCCTTGGCAGGATGGGCACCTGCCAGCAGGCAGCAGGCTGGATAAATTCCACAGCCTTAGGCTCACAAGGCTTTGTCCACAGGGATAATCTGAGATGGATGACAGACAGAGAGGACCTGATGTCTCCTCAGCATGCAGGATAAACACCCCTTCCCCCAGCTGCCAGACAGGTGAGGGGGCTTTGGAGGCAGAATAATTCTAGGATTTTTAATGCAGTGAGGCTCCCTACCACCTCCCCAGCCACAGAAATGCCTCTGACCACGGGGCGATGTCATATGGCTTCATGAACAGTGTCTGCCTTTGGGTACGACTCAGCTGAGAGGATGTATCCTGCTCAAAGCAGCAGAGTCTGTCTGCTCTCACCCCCATCGCTGCGTGCCATTCAGAGACAAGCCCACCTTTCCTTCATCCCCACACAGACCCATGAAGCGATTTGCTTGCAGCAGGGAAGAAGGTGGCATGTTTAGGGTGAATATCCCCCACCCCCACCCCTTCTCCTCTCATTTAAGTGGAATCAATTGTGCCATTTCTGCTTTGCTTTTCAAAAGCAATTACTTTCATGTCATTTCTACAGACATTCACGGAGAGCGAGAGAGTGAGGGCTTGATTATCCCCCCTCCCATCCCCATCCTGTGGCTTCCGCAGTGGCGGTGAAGTATTAAATTAAATGAGGTGTCTATGGAGCGGCGATGGTTTCAGGTCAGAGGCGCTATGGAAAGCTGTATGCTGCACTGCTCCTGTATATGTAAATGGATATATTAAAACCACTGATGTCAACTTGCAGCACTCATCTCCTCTGCTCTCGGGTGATCAAAGCTGATTGCAGAGGCAATTACTGCAAAGGAAAAGAAAATCACGGCCTCCTGCTCATCCCTGAGCTACCAGAGTTTAATTGCTTAGTGTAGCTGAAGCTGCCTCTCCATCTCCCTGGTGTATGCACACACACATGTGGGAGCAGCACACGCCAGGAAACACAGACAGGAATGGACATTTCTGGGGATGGGCAGTGAGAAGCACCCCAAGCAGAGGAAGACCACAACATGAAAAATAATGGTGCTTAAAAATGAACTAAACCACTACAGCAGGCAGAGCTGTATCTTAGCAAGCCACTGGATCGATAACACAGGGAGAAAATCAGGGCGGCATAATACATGTCCATAAGACAGCCTCTCCCCTTCTCTACTCTTCAGTCCTAGATTCACAGTAAGACTTTCCCAGTCTTTTACAGGCTGGAGCTAATCAGGCTCCCAGATGTTTGTGACAGGTAAGAATCACGACCCCTGTTTTACAACTGAAATTACTTGAAAGAAAGGTATCGGTGCCTGCCCTGAGAAATCCCGACTCTTCACCCTGCTCTTGCCTTTCTGTTTCACATGCACTTCTGCATGAGTACCAGCAATGGTGGAGTCAGTTTAATGTAAGCACAGCGCTCGACCAAGTCACAATCAGCACAGTTTGTAAACCATCCTGAGCTGTCCAGCTGCACTGCTGCTGGCACTGGGTAACTCGGTGCTGGCCAGATGTCAGTGGTGGGCACCAACTTCACATGCTGTTCACTCAAATGGCTTCTCCCAGTGAAGCACAGAGAGCTGGGTCAAGCCAGGTGCCTCCACACATGCTGCCCTGCCTGCTTTCCTACACTTGTTTCTCCCCAAGGCTGCGTGCCAGCGGCCCCTCACACACCAGTGCTGTGCTGGCACCCAGTGTTCCCGTGTGGGCACACGCCACTGGGAGCACGCTCTGGCTGACATGGCACACTAGCCAATGAGGCATGCTGACCACTGTGGCATGCTGGCTGATGTGTCACGCTAGCCCACACAGCATGCAGGCCAGTGTGACACGCTAGCTGATGCAGCATGCTGGCCAGGGCGGCACAGGGGCTGACGTGGCATGGTGGCCAACAGAACACGCTAGCTGATGCAGCACGTGCTCTCCGCGCGCGCATCTGCGTGTGGCTTGAGGCAGAGCTGTGCAAAACTTAAGACGTAAGATCGATCACTAAGGTGTTACAAGGTGACAGGGAGGTAATAAAGAAGATGGGGGGGTAAACAAAAGTCCTACAGTTCCACCTGAAGCAGGGACACGTTTCTCGAAGAAATATCTTCTGAAGAGTGTCAGCCAGCCCCTCACCCTGTACTAAGGCAGTGGGTGTAGGACCTGAGCAGTGTGAACAGGTCCTGCCCGAGCACCTGGTGCCTGCTCTGGTGTTATGCACCAGCAGGTTCCTTGCTGTCCCCTACTATTGCTAGAAATGCTGGTGCAGACCAGTCCCTGACATTGTACTGTCAGTCATCGAATGGACTCAGAGCAGATCTAGATATTCCTCAGGTAAAAACCCAGCATCCCCACTGCCTGATGTGTCCATGCACATGCATGGACATTCTGGGTTCTGGTCACATACAAATCTTGCCCACACACAGGGAACATGAGCAGAGCAGGACATGTCAGGAAGCACACGTTAGAGCTCTGCCTTGTGCCCAAGTAGGTGCTGACAGCCATGCTGCTGCTGTGCCAGCACTTGCAGGAGTGCTGCGCTGGCCACACTGTGCTGGCCATACAGAGCTTTTCTTTACAGCTCTATTGGGTTAAATCACTGCAGCACTGGTGCAACGAACGGTCAGACAGCACCTTAGGAGAAGTCTTGGTCCCCACTCAGCCAACTTGAACCTTCCTGGAGGACAACAGGAGAGCCAGTGGCTCTGGGGAGCCTGGCAGGCTGTGTGGAGGGAGCAAAGTTCTTAAGCAGGATGGAAAGCAACCGTGTCTCCTGTGCAAGGGGCAGAGACCTGGCTGGGGAGGAGCACAAGCCGAGATGGAGAGCAGGCAGTCTGGAGGGGGAAGGTCCCTCTCCCTTCCCTCCAACAGGCTGGGCAGGGGCAGAGCAGGGGTGGCCATCGTGGCAGGGTGCTGGGCAGCTGGGGACCAGCAGCAGGTGTGAGGGCTGCACTCGCAGGGTGACAGTGCAGAGAAGCCCAAGGGTGAGGCATGGCCCTGGTGGGCAAAAGCACCCAGGAAACCCAGTGAAGAGAGGTGCCACCAGCTGTGACCTGTGCCACCAGCAACACAGCATCCGTGCCACCAGGGGTGTCCTCAGGGAAGGGCACAGGCACCTGGAGACACCTGATGCTTCTCTGTGACTGAAGCCACTGGAAGCACCACCACGGAGGTGGTGGCACCACCCTCACACATGGCAACAGAAACCCCAAGATTTATCTTCTGCTGCAGTCTAATTCTCTCATCCGCTCTCCTCTCAGGCTCGGCTGGGCTGAGTGGCTCCCGTGGCAGCTGTCCTCACCTGATGCCTTGGCAATGAAAGACAGAGCAGGGGAAAAGCAAACGCTGCAGCGCATGGCCAGGCAAACCCAGCTGCAATTCCCTCTCAAAGGCAGGTGGACAGAAACACCTCATGATGAGGACAGCTCTGCCACCCCATGACTGCATTGGGGAACCATGAGTCAGGCCCCAAACCACAAGTGTTTACAAAATTATGTTACTTTCCTTCTGAATTTTTGACCCTTTGGGGTTTCACTTTCGCACATTTCTCCCGAACCACTGGAAAGTGGAAGGGTTTTTTTAAACTGCAAACACAGCCTGGAACTCTGTTCTTCCTGCTCGATTCTCTGACTGGAGCTTCAAAAAACCCACAGAAAATCATGAAACCCAGCAGTAAATCCTGTGATCTGCTCAGGCTGCAGGAACGCTGGGAGCCCTGGGCAGTGCCTGCCCTCCCTGCCGCCGGGTGGGCTCTGCCACACGTTCTCCTCCCTTCCTTCTGAATCTGTATTTCCAGCACAAGGATGCAATTCTTTTTTTTTTTATGAGCTGCCTGTCTCTTTTTGTTTAGCTGAGAGTGCTCGGAGCCCTTCCCCCACCTCCTTTTTTCCACTGCTGCTGCTGGTTTTATTCAATTCAACACTTGAGGGAACTGCAGATGAAATGTCTCTGAATCTAAATTGCCAGCGATAGATCTAACAGCCCTCTTCCCTCTCCCCCTCCTCAAACTCCCCTCAGATGGAATTTCGAGCACATTGTCTCGGCCTCCCGTGGCTTCAGGTGCAAAATCCCAGCACCAGGACAGGAACCCAGCAGTGGGAGCCCAGAGCTGACACAACCCCCTCTGTACCAGCACTTGGGCTGGAGCTGGCACCTACCTGGGAAGAAGATGCTGTGCTTGAAGAGGCCATTGCTGCCTCAGAACCGCCCGAGCCCAGCAGGGCCCTGTACTGGCACATTGTGTTCTGCCCACAGCCACCTGTGCGGGGCACCGCAGACAGACAGCCACAGCGAACGGGCACCGCAGACAGACAGCCACAGCGAATGGGCACCGCAGACAGACAGCCACAGCGAACGGGCACCGCAGACAGACAGCCACGGCGAACGGGCACCGCAGACAGACAGCCACAGCGAACGGGCACCGCAGACAGACAGCCATGGCGAATGCATTCTGCAGAGCACAGGCCCTCGCGGTGCTCACCTCGGTCTCCTGCACACACAGAGCTGGTGCCCCGAGCCAGGCAGAGGCTGCTGCAGGCACATCCCAGCCAAAGCCAGGCCCACGGAGTCCAGAGGGGCAGCCCAAGGACAGCTGCCCAGCAGAGCAGTGCCCCAGGTGGATTTGTCTCAGCCCAGCTTCGGGAAGGCACCTGCAGTGAGGGGTAGATGGGGTTTCTTCTCCAGCACCTCAAGGCAGAGCTATGCCAGTGGGGTCAGGAAAGCCCCCCCCTTCTGCTGCTGCTTTCATCACACTCCTGCTTTGGTGCAGGGGTAGGAATGACACACTGTGGGCACGCCCAGAGCCTGAGAAGGGCAGCATGTCCTTAGAACAGGGCACATGACAGTGGAGATCCTGCAGCCTCTGGACACATCACTGGCAGAATGGCATGAGCTTTAGGGTCTGAGGGAAGAAATGCTCTGCCCTAGCCCCACCGCTGCCCAGTCCCCGGGCTCCACCCACAGCCACAGCACGTGGGGAGGTGGAAATGGCAAGTTCTTTGCTAAGGGAGAACTGCACAAGCCTCTCTTTCCCTTTGAATGGCTTTTCATTTTGTCCAGTTCAACACTGGTGATTGTTCATGCTGTCTGGAGAAGCTTTGATTAAATCTCCTAATTTTCAACTAAGCTTTTTCTTTCCATAGGGCAAACCCTTGACCTGAGAGCACAGAAAAATGGTCAAAAGGAAAAATAACAAGGCAAAGAGGAAGGAGGGGTAAAAGTTGGGAGACACAGGGGAATTAAAAGCTTGGAGTCACTACACGTGGGAGGAGGCTCCAGCAGCAGCCCTGCTCCCTCCACAGAGCCTGGGTTGGTGACAAGACCTGTGGTTCCTCACTGCACCTGCCCACAGTGCTGGGGCTGCTCCACGGATGAGAGCACTGGGCTTCCAGGATGCACCTACACCTGCTCCTTCCCATTGCTGTCCGGGGACACCGAAGCACCGAGGTCTTCCCCAGCCATGTGTTACCAGGGGAGGCTGCGGAGCTCACACTGGCCACAACTGCCCAGCAGGGAGATGCACGTGCAGGATTTTGTTGGTTTAAACTCTGCCAAGAGGGCAGGGAGAGCAGAGACTGGAGAGAGCAGCCCTCCTTTCCTTCACAGACAAGCACAGATCTGGGTGCTGCGCCAGACAGGGCATCGCGTGCTCCCTTCTTTTCATGGGATCCACAGGGCTCTGCCTGGGGAGATTAAACCCCTCTCCCAAGACTTGAAACTGGGCTGGGTACAGAACTAGTGTTGCAGTCAACACATGCACACAGACAAATGCCATCACCTTCCGTGCTGGGGAAATTAAATGCTTTTTACCCTTAGGCTGCAGGGAAAAATATTGAAATGTAGGGAGAATATTACTGAAACAAATATGTTTTTCCTGAGTGTACAGACAAAGTAAAACCTTAACTCTATAAGGTATGAAATACTTTACTAATCTCAAAAGCCTGGTAATCCTCAAACCTAAAGACAACAGCTTAAAAACATCAACTTTGCAATTTCAATACTACTTTAAGAACTGTAAACGACACCCCTTTCCATTCAGACTAAAAACCTCAACTGACCTATATCCCGCTCCCCAAGTCCTTCAGTCCTATCTGAAATAAATTCATAGTGCACAGATGGTCAGTATAAAAATCTCCCTCATAATGGAAGCATATGTTGAGAACAAAAGCAAATAAATGGGGTATAAAAATAAACATACCAAGAGCCATCATCCTGACTGCATTATAGATTTTCATATTTAATGAAAAGAAAATCTGCCTTTGGGTATCTGTCATGAGAACAGAGCCCTGCTGTGGAACCCGCGGCCTGTCTGGGATCTGTGACGGAGCCGGTCGCTGCTGTCTCTGCGCTCCCAGATGGGGCTGGATCGTCATCGTCCGGCTGCTCTCAGCGCTGCTGCCGCCCGGTCTGGGTGAGGAGCGGTGCTGAGGTGCTGGGGGCTGACGTGCATTGCTGGGGTTCCACGAGTGCCTGAAGTAGGTCGTGCATGGCACATGCGCAGGGGCCTCTGCAGTGGCCTGGGCACCAGTGGCCAGGTGGAGGACCCAAGGGAAGGTGCTGCAGAGCAGAGTCCTGCCAGCCATAGGGCACACACATACCACCACTGCTCTCTCAACGAGGGATGCAGACAAAGGGGACACAGAGACTCCTGCAATGCCACACGGGACTCGGTGTGGCCTCGTACAATGGCTGCCTCCTGTCCCAGGATCTGTGACACTGCAGTGTCCTGTCACACAACCTGCTGTTCTGCCCTTCGCTACCTAGAAATGCAATGCTGTTCTCCTGAACCAGCTTGGGAGAGTCAGCAGCTTCTGCTGAGCACCAGAAGACAAGACCTAACAAAAGCAATAACACTGTCTGGAGCAGCAGCCACCTCTCCCTTCCTGGAAAGGGCTGGGAGGTGCGTAGGGAAAGAAGATTGAATTGAGACAGGTGGAGATACAGGGGATAAAGCCCCATCCCCAGCTACAGCTGCAAAGACAC
Organism: Megaceryle torquata; assembly: GCA_024611175.1. Taxonomy (NCBI): domain Eukaryota; kingdom Metazoa; phylum Chordata; class Aves; order Coraciiformes; family Cerylidae; genus Megaceryle; species Megaceryle torquata. The sequence goes on along the minus strand of JANIJG010004536.1, from coordinate 17,143 downwards.
ATGCAGGTGCCAGCATCCACGTGCCAGCTGGCCCACAGTTGACCCCTCAGCACATTGACCTGACCACCATCCAGCCCAGTACAGGCCTCCACAGAAACCAGGCTCGTTACCTGAAGTGAAAGCTCGGGCTTCGCGGGGGATTTTCTGCAGTAGGGCTGCCATGGATCTGCTGGGGAGATGCTGCGTGGGTGAAAAGGAGTGGAAAAAGGATCTTAAGGCAACATCTGAATGCCACCAAGACACAGCCACTCTGGCAGATCTCTGAATTCCCTCCTCAATGAAAATTCAAGGTTTTGTGACAAAACAAGAAATCTACAAGTAGGCAACTCAGAATGCTTAAGTCTTCCCCGAGTGACATTCCCGCATCCCGACTCACTGTATGAGGAGTGTAGACACATCCCTCCTGCCACTCCTGTCCTCTTACTGCAGCATCCCTCACCCCCAGTCAGCATATCAGGTGATACATTCTGAAGTGACAGGCACAGGGGCCGGTTTTCACAAGCGATGGATTTCTGCAGCTCCCATAAGCATCAGGTGGGTTTACAAAACCCTGGGTGCCGAGGAAGGGGAAGCAGAAGCTGTAAAATGACTACACTCTTCCCTGAGGTGCACGTGCACTCTCATGCAAGCGAGGGGAAGCCCACAAAAAGATGAAAGACAGGCTGTATCCAGAGGAACATGGTGTATCAGGACAGTAACTGCCTGACATGGAGGAAATGCTCTTGGTGCTGTGCTGTGCTGTCTCCCAGCAAGCACTTCTCCTACACTCAACTCACTATCTCAGAGAACTTTAAGGAGGCTTAATGATGAAAACTCAACTGAACAAGACCCTGAGCAACTTTAACTTTGAGGTTAGTCCTGTTTTAAGCAGGAGGTTGGACCGTAGACCTTCTGAAGTCCTTTCCAACCTCCAGCATTGTGATTTTCCGATACCAATTCTTAATTCATGCTAAATAATACAATTGAATGGATTTAACGAAGACTTGGTATAACGCCAGACATGATCTAAAACCTCAGACTGGAGAAACGAGTTGGGAGAATAAAGTGAAATTCAATAGAGATGAGTGCAAGGTCTACGCAGGCAGGAATCACTGCTGCACACACAGTACCTGCAGCTGCTGGGAAGGAGCTTGTCGAGATGGGGCTAGTCCTACTGTGGACCCCTGCGAGAGCAAGCTGTAAGTGGCTGGGTGAGGAACATCAACGAAGAAGGCCTCTACATACCAGCTGTTTTTCACATCTTTCCCACTGCCGTAAGACAGTCCTGATGCACACAACAGTATCTCCACTGAAGCAGCTGTGACTCGTCTGCTCCACTGACTGACTGACTTGCCTGCAGCCACACATTCTGTAACCTTGTGCTGAGAAACTGAATAAAAAGCAGGAACTTCACTGGAAAACCTTCAATAAGTTTTTTATCAATATATCTTGAAATTTCCTGAGGAAACAAATTCCCCATCTCTTCTCCAAGGAAACATTTAAGATGCAAATATGAGGGAAGAGGAAGATTTGATCCACATGGCTCTATCATTCCTGCAGTTCATGGGGAGGCCTGTAAAGTTGGACTGATTATGTTCCCTGGAGACCAAGGACATGCAGAAAAAAACCCCAAAGATAAAGGCTGTGGCTTTTGAAGTTGGTGCTGATGCATTTGTGGTTTGCTCTAGGGACAGCTGAGGCATACCTGTCAGTATTGAGGAACCCGATGAAGAACTACACAGCATTTATCAACACTGCAAGAGAAACCTGTTTTACGAACGTGTTGCAGACATGATGCAGAGCTCCACCTTCACCCACTTCCATCGCTGTGGCTTGAGCAGGAAAACAAAACGCAGCTCAAGCCTCCTGGCCAGATTCGATGTCTCCCAAAAATCACTCACCACATCCCAGACACTGACTCTGCAGTTCAGCAAAAGCCCTTATGAAGACAGCTCAGAATAGAGGAGAGCACATGCTACCACTTAAACACTCCTTTGAACCCCTGTTCCTGTACCCAAAAGCAATTGTCTTGAGCCTGACATGCTGCTGAGATACTGTGACTAAAACTGAAGAAAACAGATGGGACCTGCAGACGGTGAAAGAGGACTACAAGAAAAAATCTTCAGGGCAGCACAAAACAGCAAGCACAAGACACTGGTCTTACTGGGGCTGCAAAATGCTCTGTGAAACAGGTGGGCCAAGCAGAGCGCTGGGAGGAGAGGGCTGGCACCGTGGCAGGTGCCCCCGGCTGCACGTGTCGGCACAGCCGGGCACGCCGGCGCCGAGTCCCAGGGAAGTGGCAGCAGCAGGTTCCAGCAGCGCAGCCCGGCAGGCCCAGGGCTGGCAGCGGATCCCTGCCCTGTGCCCGGCGCTCTGTGGCTGAGCTCTGGGGGCTGGCTCTGAAGAGCTCTGGCTGGTGGCGAGGCTCTGCGGCACAGGCGGCTCCCAGAGCCTCACCAGGCATTGCCGATGGGAGGCTTTGAGGCGAGATGAGAAAATATCACACAGATAAAAGGAGAAGATAGGAGGAAAACCTTAACCTCACTCTGCAAATCATAATAGCTTTGTCAAAATAAAAGCCAGAGCTAAATCCTCCTGCTGCACACCTTCCCACTCTGGAAACCGTTCATGTGCAGACATTTTCTACCAGCTGCAAACCCTGCACGTGTAAAGTGGAGACTTCAGCACAGTAGCACCTCCATGCAAGCACTGTACCAGCGATGGGAAATTGTCATCGTGTAAAGCAGCAAGGTCACACGATGCGTCCAGGCAGCCCTTGGAAAGGCACAATCTCTCCAGATATTGCAGAGAAAAGCTCAGAATTGCTTGTGGTTCATTAGGCTTTGCCTGAGGGGTTTTCTTCCACTATTAACTACAAGCAAGGTTCAGGTTCCTCTTACCCAGTTCTGAGCATGCAATGCAGAGGTGAAGGGGAAGGTTTACCAGGAGTCATTTGTAAATATGCTGGGACAATTCAAATAAGTTTTTAAAATCCATCAGACACCCTGTGTAGCAAGCCACCTTAAACAAGAACATTGGAAAAGCTCTGTCAATACAGCAACATCTTTTTCAGCAGAGAAATTTTACATCAACACTGGCAAGGAGTCTGTGCATAAATTACACATAGCAGAATGTACCATGCAATTCCCTTCCCTCCAGGCACTGACACTGTGTTCCCCTGCAGCCTGCCTGTTTCTCCCAGCTTTATGACCCCGATGAGATGAGCTCTCACTGTTTTTTTCCTCGTTACATTTTGATATTTCAAAGCATGGCCTGTTTCTCACTCCCATCTCCCTGCTCCACATTATTAATGAATTGGAAAGCAGACATCATTAGTTTTTGGAGACCATTTCTTTTAAAATTTACAGAACCCTTCATCTGAATCCCCAGAGCCAGTCTGCTGTTCTCATCTTAGAATCTTATTAGCATCATATCTCCTGGATCCTGCCATGCAAACTGCATTGCTATGCACTTTCTAGCACTTGACCCTTTTGCGGACGGAATTAATTTCCTCTTTGAAGCTAGAGCAGCATGCTGTTGTGCTTGTTAAAAGAAGAAAACTCAAGCTAGAAGATAGGAAACAAGCAGAGGATATCCTCAGTTAAATATAGGCCACTGTAAAGTTTCATATAGGCAGGCTAAGAAAGAGAAAGATTGGTCAAAAGAAATAATAGATTGATGACACTTTATTACTAGAAATACCTTCCAAAAGAGCACACAAATAAACAGACTGACAACGCTTACTGGGGATCGATGGTTTTACGGCACGCTCCTTTTTAGTGGCATTGCCTTTGTCTGCAACCTCCGCATCCTCCACCTGTTTCTGTATCCAAAATACCCTCAGACTTTTGGCTGTAGAATTTATGTGAGTAATACAAAGAGCCAGAACTGGCTTCCTGCTTGGGGCAATGAGAAGGTGCCCAAGCTGTATCTGAAGTGCATGAAGAAAAATAGCCCCAGTAAAAAGAGGTCTTTCTGTAAAAGAATGCAATATCTAGCACCCCAAGTACATTGATGTCATTACTTGTAACCTCTCAAAAGCCACAACGTTCTGAACAGATGGAGAAAAGTAGAGAACTGTTGGTAGAAAGTGTTTGTGGCTCAGTTTGGGCTGTTTCTAGTTCCACAGGACTACTGGAACTGAAGAATTTTCCTCCCCTGCATTGTTTTTACAGTTTTGATTCTGCTGTGTAGTCTTAGCAGCGATCTTTCCTATGACTGCTACTACTATGCCTTCGTTTCATAAGCTCACCAGGAACATTAATAGAAGTAAACTTCTGCAGTTCTTTAAGTAGCTTCTTGCAAAAATACAAAGCCACAAAGCACAGTACCAAGCAAGGCTTAAACTTTCTCTGTTGGCAAAGCTACCAGGCTAGATTCGGGAATCTGAAAGGGTCCTGAATGGCTCAGACAACTGGAGGCGGGGTGGGTTGCCAGTTCAAATCGATAGTTGACTGGACTGCTCTTTTCTCATGGCTGTGCAGTGGTCCATGAGAAAGGAGCAGAGAGGGATCCAGGTAGTCTCAGCCACACCAGGGAGGCACAACTCCAGTTGCCCTGGAGTCCTGTTAATATCTCAAGTCTAAAGAGGAAAGCCTTCAAAGGCAGGTGGGGACTGGAAGCAGGGCAACTTCATTTACTGCACTCATCTGCGCTGTCCACCAAAGCCAGCCCAGAAGCCAAACCTGGAGATGGTCTTTGCTGTGAAGCTTTGTTCTTCCTCCTTGAGCTCACACAACAGCCAAATCTTGGTAACCACATCTAGGCATCTCTTTCTAGCACACCAGAATGTGTCAGGGAAAACAGCTAGCTCCTTTTTGAGGAGCTGTACTCAGAAACCCAGCCACCTCTCCTTCCCTTTCTATCCTACCATGGCCTGTAACATCAGCTTTCCTAGGAAGGCAAAGTTCCCAGGCAGAAATCCATCAGGATGGTGTCCTGTGGCGTGTAGAAACCCCAGACGTTTTTTACAGGTACTGTGCTGGTAATACTGGGCGAGCAAGTATCATCCATCACCTTAACCTTTACCATGTCCTGCAAATGAGCAAGAGAACTGCTGGAGAACTGTGACTCACTCTTCTCGTTTGCCACTTGCCTTCTGAAAATGTGGGGGAATGTTCCTGCGGAATTCATCAGGCAAATGGTGTTAGCAGCAGCACAAGTGCCAGACACAGACTGGCAGAGAGCTTATGAATAGCACGATGAATGATCTATAGCGAAAGCCATGGGCAAGAGCTCGCCATTAGTCTGGGGCTTAGTAATGCACTCCTCAAGTACATTACTCACCAATCCATCAGGCAACCTGCTAAAGAACTGAGAGATTCCAGCACTTTTAAATCTGTAACGCAATGGCTGGCAGCCGGCACTACATGCCCTAGGTTACAAGGGCACAGAGGAAGACAATTCATTTTGTGTCATAGCCAGTATTTCTTCTTCCCCTTTTCTGTGTGTACTTAAGAAATGGACCTTCTATTATCTGCAGATTAATAGCCAGGAGAATGCTCTGGTGTCTCTGTTAACATTTGCTATTGAGGAAGGCTTTCACAGAACGCCTAACCCGGCGGTTTTCATTAGCTGGACTAAGCACAGAAGCATGCACTAATTTCTTAATTTAACAACAGTGCTTACAGTAAAAACATTTTCTAAGAAAAAAATACTACAGTTCCAAGACACTAGTAGAACACTGGGTATGGCAGAATTAAGGTTGCCAGCATAATGTGGGCCCTTCTCTATAAGCATCTGATATGGACGCCAGTCTGCATCATCAGCCTGATGCCATACTACCCTACAGCACTTCTCAGTCGCAGGGCGGACACCGTGCCCAGCGAAGGTAATCAGGCAGTTTCCCTTTTCTCGCCCACAGCTTTAGTGTGTGGCTACCAACTTGCATCTAGTGCGCACATTTCAAACCTCACGCAGAACACGGCTATTCATCTCCTCGTGGGAATTTCTGAGGCATTCATCATTAGGTAATGCTCCTGGAGAATTTAGATAATCTCAGCACCCCTGCGAGGAAAAAAGTTTTATGATCTGCACTTTACAAACACCAAATAGAGGCAGAGAGTCAGTCAAGCACTAGATGTGTCCTCTAATTTTAGGTGCTTGGTTCGAGGTGTCTAGTTCTGATTTGTGAAGCACTTAACAACTTTATAGCAGTTCGTATGTTTCAAGCAAAACTGTGAGCGCTCAGCAGTTCTGCAGAGAAGCACCTTCATGTTCCAAGCTGAAAACTTTGAAGACAAGGACAGTTAAAGCTGTCTACAAGGGCCCTGGCTTGTCTGCTATCTCCAGCGGCACAACAAACCCACATCCATACCCACCGAACCCTCTCCCAAGCCACCGTCATTCATTCAACACTCCCAGGTTTCCACAACAGCCAGGTGAGAAAGCCCACATGTGGCAACCCCACCTTTGCCGCAGGTCGATCCACTCCAAGCAGCAGCCGGACACGCAGACGGTCACCGAAGAGCAGTGGTCAAGGCGTACGCACAGTGCGGCCAAACTGAAGCTGCACCGTTGTGCTGGGTTTTGCAATCCGGGAATGCAGCTGGGGTGTGGGACTCTGCTGCTGGCACAGCGACAGAGTGAGCAGGGAGCGGGGGTGGAAGAGTGTCACCGCGCTCCCAGCAGCTCTGGAGGGTGAGAAGCCTCCAAGCTAAGGCTCATTCTGAAAGCAAGGTGCAGCTAAAATATTTCTCACAAGAATACTGAAATCTTTACATGGAAGTACAGAGGCGTTTGTGTTTCTTAAGAAGACATCTGTAAGGTTCTCCCCCTAATCTTATTCAGGTCACATATTATTTTTCTGTTAAAATAATTTTGGCAAGACTGGATTTTTTGTTTGTTTGTTTGTGTTTTTTGTTTTTGTTTGTTTGTTTTCCAGAAATAGTAAAGAAAAATTATGCCAAGACAAAAATTAATGTGGAAAATTTCAGTTTCAAAGTGGATAAAGAAGTTGCAAGCAAACAAAAAAAGAATCTTTTAATGGAAAATGTTAATACTACCTTTAAGCAACAATACAATTTAATATTTACATGGGAACTAAATACAGGAAGTTCAAACTTTAAATTTTAAGGAGTAAATTAACTTTGAATACATACTTCTAGGCACACTTTTAACCTTACCTTGCCAGGTAAATGAACACACCAAAGCCCTCCCTGTCTGCGCCAGCCAGAGCTGCTTGGACATCTGTTTTAACAGAGATATGTGTTTAGGACTGTGAGCAGAAATAGGAAAGACTACTTATGTCCAACATGGGTGGGTTCACATTGCAGTAAGCTCCTTTAAATTTCTCATTTCATGGCTTCTGAACACTCAAATTTGCAATTCAAAAATCACCAACATATTCTGGTGTGTTTTCCTTTTTTTAAGTTAGCCTGACAGCGACAGCAGACAGGGCAACCCGATGTGTGAAGAACAACCAAAGGAACCCAACCGAGCTCTGTGGCACCCCCAGCCTTGCCCATACACCCTGCCCCGGCCAGCCGGCCACTCACACTCATGGGTGCAGCACGGTGCTGATGGTGGCCAGCAGCACCCAGCTTTCTACTCCTGGGCCCCAATGCCAGCGGTGCACAGGCTGCTGGAGAAGATGCCCAGCATTGCTCCTGCACTCCTCAGTCAGCCCCGCTCAGCAGCTGCCTCCCCACGCACTGCTGAGAGATGCGGCCACAGCCGCTCCCGTCTTTAGCGACCTCCATGCGCTCCACAGGGGAGAGGAGCAGACTCCACAGATTTCAGGGGAGGAGGAGAGGGGACAGGACCTGCAGCCACATGCTACTGATAACCAGGGAAGTGGAGACCTGAGCAGGAGCAAGTTGCCAGGGACACTGCAGAAAAAGGGAGAAGCTATGAAGAAAAAACCAAACAAACCCAGCACAGCGCTGGAGGGCGAGAACAGAGGGTTGGGAGGCAGGGAACTGGAAGAATGAGTGGGAAATGAAACGAGACTACAAGGAAAAGCATACAAGCATGGTGGAACCAAAATCAAAGCCTTGTCTAAAGTAAAACTTGTATCACTTAAAAATCAGCTTAAAAAGATATAATGCAATTGTTGCAAAATCCAGTGCAAGCTCTTAATTTGGGTTCAGTGTAGCTTAATTTGATAATTAATCAATGAATCTTCCAAAAGATTAAAATGAAAAAGATTTAAATGAAGATACGAATGTTTAGACAGGATTTCACACCAGTTAACTAATTAATTTTGAAGACAATTTGAGTTTTAATATGGATGATGCTTCAAAGAAGCATCGAAGAAGAACAAACCAGAGAGCAAATAGAACATAGTTATACAAATAGAAACAGAAAATCTAAGGCTAAACCACTGAAAAATCTCCAGGACTTCTTGAACCTTTTCTGAGACCACTGCTGTGCAGAGAGGGTCTGGGCAGCCCCTAGAGCACTGCACCTCCTGAGTGCGTTGATACTGGCACTTTCTGGGTGTCTGTGAGCCTGTCTGAGGAGCACAGTGGATATCCACACTCTGTGCTTTGCTGTTTACTTTGTAGGCTTTGAGGCATTCTTTGCTTTATTTTAAAGAGTCTCAATATTTTCTAGCAGGGGACCAGTCATGAGGCATTTCAAAATTTCATGAGAGAATATCCCGAAGCCTTGGTCTGGTTTTTTATACTGTGCTTGGCCAGGTCTTTGCACAGGTGGAACTGGTCAGATAACACCAGAACAAAGTCTGAGCACCCCCAAACCACTCTGGACTCCACACACCGCCCACGCCACCAGAATCCACATTGCTCTGGATGCTGTGAGCACCCTTCCTGGGCCCTTCGTGCATTTAAAACATCCACCACTGTATTCACTCATGGCTTCTACAACTTCACAATGAAAGGACTTGAGGGTACAAATGGCTCATATAGAGTGAATCAATCCTGTGTGGCAGTCTGTGCAGACCAGCACATTTCAGAGTAGAAACAATGCAGTCCTGTGGGACAGGAGTGCTTCTGTTGGCTCCTGCTACCATTTGAGTTACTCAGATTGCTCGGAACAAGAATACTCCATTTCCACTTGTAACAGCACAACACTCTGCCTCCTCTCTCTGGTCCCAAGCTCCTCCCTCTGCAAGAGCTCCTGCTTCCCCCCTGTGATCTTCTTGTTTCCTTTAGGACCACCTGATAGATGCCTATCAGTGAATCTCATCTCCAGCTCTCACGTCATCACTTCAGAGGAGCCAGCAGTGTATGCCATGTCATCACCACAGCATCACACAGGCTTTCTTCCAGGATTGGGTTTTTGTCACGGTCTAACCTCTACAATCGGCTAAAGACCACACAGCCGCTCACCTCCCACTTTCCTCACACCCACCCCTCCTGGGGGATGGGAAGGAGATTTGAAAAGAAAAAAACCCCAGGGGTTGTGATAAGGACAGTTTAACAAAACAACACAAAGAGAGAAGAACACACTGCACTAATGAAATGATAGACAAGGGGATTAACAGAAGACATAAAGACTCTACCTGTACCCGAGACATTAACTTTCCCTGCTCCAGACACACTGAAGCAAGTTAAAAACAGGCAGATCTACCCCTGGCCAGCCCTCCCCTTATATAGGGGCAGGACTCAGTGCGATATCAACACTCCCATTGGCTGGCTTGGTTGTTTATGCCACTGTGGCCTCTCCCCGCTCCAGCCCCTTGCAGCTGCAGCTGCTGGTGATAACTAAGCCAAAGAGAAGCCAGGACAGCTTTCAACACGGAGATCAAACAGCTGAGCCCAGGAACAGCTATGCTGCTCTGAAGCTGACTGCCCGAGCTTAAGGTGATGTGGAACAGAGACCTGGTACCTGACAGTGGGCACTTTTGCCTTTTTCTGGCTGTGATTTGCTTACCTGTGTGGAATATTTGACTGACAAATAAATTGCTCTCTATAAAACACCTGAAACCTCAGTTCTTGTTGCTCCATCATTTGTCTTGGTAAAGCGAGGCTGAAGAAAAAAAGTAATCAAATCACTACTGGAAAAGTAAAATGGAAACCTGACATGTGGCTGTGGTGGCTGAGTCAGGGCTTGTGCAGTGAGACAGAAAGTGTGAGAGATGGATTCTGCAAGAAGGCATCAACTCTGCCTACGCTAGGTTTGCCTGCTCCTGGTCACACACAAATCCCTCTTGACCAAACCCATTTGAAATATTCAGTACATCAACACCCCAAGGAAAATCTTAGCCCTGTCTGCCTCACCACGCCTGGTCTGGCAGAGAGCTGAATCCAGGCTGCAAGTCCTGGTCCAGGCAGATATCCATACATCCTCCTGAGGCACCAGCATGAGGACCACAGTCCTCACAGAATTTACAAATGAGCATCCTTCAGATGAAACAGCTGCTCCTCCCTACGCTGTTCCTCCCTGATGTAAGAGAGAGCACAGAGGTCAGTGTCAAAGCAGTGTCAGTCAGCCCCATCTCACTCTGTCAGGAGAGACTTTATGAAACAACACAAAATACCATGGAAGAACTGGGTACTCGGCTACTCCAGGTAAACCCTGTCTAAACAGGCGGGCAGGATGCTAATGGTGAGCACACAGAGATGAAGATGAGATCTTGTCTCTGGATCCCAGCAAGTGTCTGGCCTGTGGGGCTTCTGCCCCTGCAGCTGGCAGCCCTTCTCTCCAAGCAGGAGGTGAGAAGTGACCAAGCCAACCAGCCTCTGAGATGTGCAGCTGCCTTTGCCTCTCCCATAGCTCCTCCCGGCAGCCGCACTTGCTGAAGGGCACGAGCGCACTGCCTCAGCCCTGAAGAGCACCGCAGAGGGGCTCCCTGGCTGGGAGGTGGAGGATGACACAAAGGAGCTGAAATCAGTTTTCTGGGAACTACATTAGTGCTGCTGGATCTAAGGAAAATGAGGCTTATCACGAGTAGTCAGCATGGATTCAACAAGAAGTCATGCTTGGTCAATCTGATAGCCTTTTATGATGGCATCACTAGATGGATAGATGAGGGGAAGGCAGCAAAGCTTTTGACACTGTCTCCCATGGCATCCTCACAGCCAAGCTTAGGAAGTGTGGATTGGATCACTTGGTGGTGAGATGAATTGGGAACTGGCTGAAGGAAAGAGCTCGGAGAGTTGTGGTCAATGGGCCAGAGTCCAGCAGGAGGCCTGTGGCTCGTGGCATCCCCTGGAGTCAGTGCTGGCTCCAGCCCTATTCAGTACATTCATCAATGACATGGATGAAGGGACAGAATGGACTCTCGGCCAGTTTGCTGACGATACAGAACTGGGAGGAGTGTCTGACACGCCAGAAGGCTGCGCTGCCATCCAGCATGACCTGGACAGGCTGGAGAGCTGGGCAGGGAGAAATCTAATGGAATTCAGTAAGGGCAAGTGCAAAGCGCTGCATTTGGGGAGGAACAACCCCAGGGATCAGTGCAGAGTGGGGGCTGAGCTGTTGGAAGGCAGCTCTGGGGAAAAGCACCTGGGACTCCTGGTGGAGAACAGGGTGACCATGAGCCAACGGTGCGTCCTTGTGGCCAAGAAGGCCAATGGCACCCTGGGATGCATTAGGAAGAGCGTGGCCAGCAGGTCAAGGGAGGTTCTCCTCCCCCTCTACTCTGTGCTGGTGAGGCCTCGTCTGGAGTACTGTGTCCAGTTCTGGGCTTCCTGGTTCAAGAAGGACAAAGAACTACTGGAGAGGGTCCAGCACAGGGCCACTAAGATGAGGAAGGGCCTGGAGCACCTACCATGTGAGGAAAGGCTGAGAGAGTTGGGTCTGTTTAGCTTGGAGAAGAAGAGGCTGAGGGGGGATCTTATCAATGGTTACAATTATCTAAAGGGTGGGTGTCAGGAAGATGCAGACAGGCTCTTCTCAGTAGTGCCCAGTGACAGGATGAGGGGCAGTGGCCATAAACTGGAAAACAAGAGGTTCAAGCTCAACATGAGGAACTACTTTTTCACTGTGAGGGTGACAGAGCCTGGAAGAGGCTACCCAGAGAGGTGGTGGAATCCCCATCTCTGGAGACTTTCAAAAGCTGCCTGGACTTATTCCTGTGTGATCTGCTCCAGGTGATCCTGCTCTGGGAGGGGGGTTGGACTACATGATCTTTAGATGTCCCTTCTGTCCCCTATCATTCTGTGATTCTGTGACCTGAGCAAACTGGTGTCAAAGCCCCAGAGAGATGCCTCAGGCTGTCTTGACCCTCTTCAAGATGTTCAGCTGCCTGTGGCTTTGCTCCAGATTCTGAGTGCAGAGAACTGTGACGGAACCCAGCACACAAGATGTGTCTTGGAAATAGGAGACACGGCAATAGTCATTTCTCCACGCTGTAATGTATTGGTGCTTGCAGCATGCACATCATACCAGTGATGTAATGTCCACCTTCTGCATTTCTTTTATTTCTCTGTCCTTGTCCCTTGCTCTTTACACTTGCTCCCAAACAGCGCAGTCAAAAGACTGACTCAAGGCATCAGTGAAGCCAGAATTGACACAAGAATCAGCCTGTGATGCACAGTGGCCGCTCGCTCATCAGCCACAAGGCTACACAGGTTTCCACTGCTGGGGCAGAGGAGGAGGAAGGGACACACAGCAATGAAAGGGGAGCAGTAGGTATTCATTCATTCATTCATACATACATTCACCTTGAAGGCTTCACGACGCATGAACTCACAGACACACACACAGAGCAAACACAACTCTGTTATTCCTGCAGGGAGCTCTCACCCTCAGGCTAACCCTAGAGCGAGCATTAACCTACTTATTGTGCCCTTGGGCAGTTTTCAGGGTGAGGAGGCTGACTATCTGGGGAGCAAGGTGAGCAGATCTCAGCATTTAAGTACAATATCTGATGATTACCTGAGAGTGGGGTAGGAATTTCTCCTCATTTTGGTTGAGCTGGGGGAGAAGCAGGGCACCATCCTGTCCTTGTTTTTCAGCCATCTCCTCCCATGATTAGACAAAGCATAACTTTATTAGAACAGAAGTGTCACTGTTTTAGGAGACCAGTTGCTCTGGCGGCTTTGAAACCTTCATCCAGCTTCTTCCATCCACCACTAAAGATCTAACTGCACGGTGAAGGCGCAGGCTGAGTCAAGTCTGTTGTTCTGCCCATCTGGCAGGATGAGGAAGAGAAGAGGGACGTGACCACCTGCCCTCCTCACAAAGCACCCTCAAACTTCAGCTGCTCTCAAAAGAGCAAAACAGCACCTGCCTATGTTGGGAAACCACCAAGAGCTCCCTTCTTGTGGACCAGGCTCACTCAGGCTTTGCTGGTCAAACAGCTTTTGTCCCTTCAGATTTATCCTGCCTCTCCTGTTTGCCCTTGCTTAGCATCAAACTCAGAAAACCTGCCATTGACCTGATTGTCACCTTGATCTTCAGGAACCAACATCAGTGTTTCCATTTGGACATAGGATCACAGAAGCAGAAGGCATTGCTGCAATTTTTAGCAGTGGACATCATGCTGACATTGCAACACACACACAGATGCTAGAGCAGAGAGTCCTAGTCTTTGTTGGTCTGGAGACAGCGCCGTGACAAGAGGCGAAGACAGAGAAAACACAATCAAATCACTGAACTGGCAAAGGTGGGCACCACTGAAATAAGGGACTGGGACAGACAAAGAACGGGAAAGGGTGACAGACAGTACGTGGCCCTGGGTGAGCAGAAGCCATGGACAGCGTACGAGCAGAACAGGCTGGGTTGACGGGTGGGCAAAGGGCAGAGCACCAGCTGAGAGGGAGGCACCGTTACAACAGGGATGGGCTGTAAGATGCCTGGCCTTTGCTGATGAGCTTTCACCGGTACCTGCGAACCCGCGACACCCACAGCCAGCAGCATTTGTGTGCCTTACTCCTCAGAACGTGTGTTTAGAAAAGGAGCACGTGGTTCTAAGGAGGAGAAACCCCAGATCACACCAGCTAAGAGTCTAATCCTACAAAATCCACTCCTTCAGTAACTGAAGCAAAATCTAAGTACCTGGCTGAATTTCACTGTGCTACGATATTTAACTACTTCGTTGCCAGTCAGAGCTATGTCTACAAATACAGCTCAGTTCCAGTGACCGCTGCAGAGAGAGTAACAGGGGCCATGAACAGGCCCATCTGATATTCAGGACCTTAACACCAGGCTGAACCTTGAGAAGGATCCTGATTTTCATCTGGGGCTTCAGCACCCTGTTGGGCTTTTCTGAAGATGCCCTTCATACAGAACTGCTTTGTTTCCTGAGTCTGCAGTGCACAGACACCATCTGCCTGGAGCAGCTTTGGTATTTTTGAATCATGCTCTACAGAATCATGCTCAGTCTCATCTCATTGAATCTTTGGCTTCACTGAACCCAGGTCCAGTGGTCTGACTGCCATCCTGGTTTTATCTAGACCAGAAACAAAGGAACTGCCCAATACAGCCTGTCTGTCTGACTGTTTTTCATTGTACATATTTTCTCTGTCCTACAAGTGATCAGCTTGCTTCCTTTTAAAGCCTGCAGTCAGATTTAATCTACTTAGCTGGGATTAATGAGAGATTTGTTAAAGATTTAAAGATTTTACACACTTTGCTTACAACTGTTGTTATCTACAACCATCAGGCGATAAGCCCCATGCAGACAAACCTTTCTTAATGTCAGACGCATCCATCAGGTGTGCCGAGGCTGGTAGCGTGATGCTGACGGCTGATGCCTGTTGCTGGAAGACAGGCACCTTCATGGACCAGTTCCGAAAGCAGTGCTCAGACCTCTGCCTGCGCCTTGCCCTTCTTGTGCAAAACTGAGGAAGGCTGGCAGCTCAGAACACGGGTGACTGCCCTGGCACCTGCAGCCGACACTGTCAGAGCTCCACGCAGGTAGGAGCGGACAACCAGGAGCATCCCTTCAACCCAAGCTAGCACTGACTGATGTCGTCTTACCTGGGAGAGGTGAGGAGGGACAGAAGGTCCCAAGTGGTTACCTATTGCTGCATCACATTGCTCAAACCAGCATTCCTGCTTGGGGAATGGACGGTGGCAGACGTTACGTGAGTCTTAAAACAAGGACACTGTCTTGGATGTGGGAACACTTCTTGGTGGAAATTATGACAGGTAATGTTAGTAAAAATACGCTCTGCTGGGGAGGTCCCCACGTGCAGAGCAGCCTCAGTTCAGAAATCTGCTGGATGAGTGTTTCAGATGGCTTACCTCCATCGAGGGCCAGAAAGCAAGAGCTGCAGACAAAGGCCCTGGGAAGCCTCAGGGAATTCTTCCAGTGCCACCACTGGGGAACCACAGCGGCCAAGCACAGGAGGACGCTGGGACTAGAAGAAAGCAACAGGGGTCTGTCAGGTGCACTCTGCTCAGCTGGCAACCCATCCCCCCCAACAGAAACACAGATAATAAAAGAGTGATGCTGTGTGAGGGATTCCTTGTGCCACCGTCCCTTGTTACCTGACCTACAAAGACCAGAAAATCTTGCCTGGCAGGTATGGAAGTTTCAGTGTATGTGCTGGGTGATCTTTCACCCTCCCACTCCAAAGAAGCTCCAAAGATTCCTCCCTAAATACAAAGCTCAGGCCATTCACCAGTCCTCAGTGCAGCATCAAACCACAAGAGAACAGTCATGACTTTTGGTGGCTTTATAAAAATACCAAAAAGCAACATCTATATAGAAGGCTCTGCCCACTGGGAGTCCCCCAGCTGGCAGCTGTCCCTGGGGCCATCAGGGCAGAGGAGGATGGTGTGGCAGGGCTCCTGGGCAGCTCTGTGCCTTGGAGAGAGCAGAGGAGGTAACAGGGAGACCTGAGCTGAGCCCTGAAAAGATGAGAGCTCTGCTGCTGCTGTCCCCACATTTCTTTGTATTCTCCTTGTGCTACATGGGTTAGAAGCAGTGCGGGGACAGGACACCAGGACCAGCACCCTATGCAGACCAGAGCATGGAGCAACGAGCTCCAGACTGAGCTGTGGGTTCTCCCCAAACAGAGACTGAATTCCCCCTGACACCTGTGAACTGTGCCACAGTCACAGCTCTGTCTCCCACCCCACCATCCCAGGCTCCCACCTCCAGCCCTGGAAGGCAGCTTGTCACAGGCACTGTCTGGAGAACCAACCCAGGTCCTGCTGAAGGATCCGCTACTGCTGCACCAAACAACCTAACAAGTAAACAGATGTTCTCCTCTCCTTTCCAGCTCACAGGAGCTTTTGTGATGAGCGAAGCAGGGCAGTTTACATTGAAGTTAAAAGTGGCCCTGACTCCTTATATTGCAGAGCCACCGGTTCCCGAGCTGTGGGACATTCCCCAGGGCTACCACAGCACTCCCTCCCATAGCCCTCGGCCCTTCCCGCTGCTGCAGCTCCTGCACTCTGCACCAAACACCCGGCCTCCCACTGCCCTCAGCAGACACACCAGTTATTCCCAGTGGCCCTGAACCTGCTCAGACTCCAAGTCAGACTCAGCTACTTCTCCGCTGTCTGCACTGGTGAGGAGCAGCAGGTCACCCCTCAGAAGAGGAGGGAGGCACCCCAGTTGAGCAGTCATATGCAAAAGCCGTTTTGGAGTCTGGATGTGCTGCTGCCTCTCACTGGCTTCTCTCTCATGACAGAAGATGTGCCAGTTTTGCTTTCCTTACACCTAACGCGAGGGTCCTTTTACACTCCCACTCCAGGAATGCTGTAGTCACAGGTAAAAGCAGTTTATGAATTACTGCTTTGTACTGGTGACATCTTGGGTGACTTACACCATCAGAGTTAAGACCTGTGTCTACTAAATAAACCACACAAAGACTCTCATTATTTTGAAGCTTATTGAAGGTGAGAGATTCATCAGTTTGGTCACCAAGAAACTTGTTCTGAAACAAGAGAAACATGTACAGTTTTTACAACTGAGATTCTCAAGAAAAGCAAATTACACTTGTTTGCCCAGAAGCCCTTCCAGGAACCTCCTGGAGCTGAGGCAGGATGGTGCTGAGCTGACCTGGTCACTGGGCTCACCCACCCTCCCTCCTGCTCCTCACTAGACCCTGCCTGGCATGGGCAGGCTGGGACCAGAGCCACGCCATGGTGACAGCCACACTGGCACCAGAGCCACGCCATGGTGACAGCCACGCTGGCACCAGAGCCACGCCATGGTCCCAGCCACACTATGGTGACAGCTACATTAGCACCAGAGCCATGCCATGGTGACAGCCACATCAGCACCAGAGCCATGCCATGGTGACAGCCATGCCAGTACCAGAGCCATGCCATGGTGACAGCCACATCAGCACCAGAG
>JANIJG010004530.1:7304-60366 GCA_024611175.1 Megaceryle torquata | reverse complement strand
GGAACTTCTTTACTGTAAGGGTCCCAGAGCACTGGAACGGGCTCCCCAGAGAGGTTGTGGAGTCTCCTTCTCTGGAGTTTTTCAAACCCTGCCTGGCTGTGTTCCTGTGTGACCTGTGCCAGATTGTATGATCCTGCTCTGGCAGAGGGGTTGGACTCAAAGATTTCCAAGGTCCCTTTCAACCCCTGACACCCTGTGACCCTGTGAAGGCTACAAAGCCAAATGTACCTATGTACTCAAGCTTCTCTTCATGCCCATAGATGTGTCTAAAAAAATTCTGCCAGATTCAGAGCCCTTATTTTCTGTAAGGAATTCTTTTCCAGGCAAAAGTGAACCCTGCACCTTCTTGAGTGCTATTTCAGCTTGACCCTGAGAATGTAATGTGATGTCTTGCAAATGCATCAGTCAAAGCTGGTTACAACCTGACTGCCCTGCTTTGGCAAACACCTGCTCCAATTCATGCCATCCTTGCAACAAATTGTCCTGTGAGTGCTCTTTGTGTACTTTTTTACTTGATTTATTGAGGATTAATTCATGTTTGTATAGTGACACAGTTGTCTTTGGTACTCCATGGGCACAGCTGAAGGGTAAGGGCTGCATTCAGGCTGCGCTGTAGTTTCCTAACTTCTGTGTTATCCTCAAAGGGAAACAGGCATTTCTGACTGATTTACTACTTTGGACTGCCAGATTTTAGTCTTGTGTTTAAGGAAGGAGAGCAGAAGACACAGTATCAAAGCCAAGCTCTATTACTCTGCTTTATTACAGCAGATCGAGAGAGGTGATTTTACTGCTCTACTGTGCTCTGGTGAGGCCTCATCTGGAATACTGCATCCAGCTCTGGAGCCCTCAGCACAGGAAGGACATGGACCTGGTGGAGCAGGTCCAGAGGAGAGCCATTAAGATGATCAGGGAGCTGGAGCACCTCTCCTACAAGGACAGGCTGAGGGAGCTGGAATTGTTCAACCTGGAGAAGAGAAGGCTTCGGGGAGACCTAACAGTCACCTTCCAGTACCTGAAGGGAGCTTACAAAGAGACTGGAGAGGGCCTGTTTACACGGGCCTGTAGTGAAAGGACAAGGGGCAATGGTTTTAAATTAGAAAGGAGTGGAATTTGTTTAGAAATAAGGAGGAAGTTCTTTACCACAAGAGTGGTGGAGCGCTGGAACAGGTTGCCCAGGGAGGTGGTTGAGGTCCCATCCCTGGAGACATTCAAGGTGGGGCTTGACAGAACTCTGAGCAACCTGCTCTAGTTGAGGATGTCCCTGTTCTCAGCAGGGGGGTTGGACTGGATGACCCCTAGAGGTCCCTTTCAACCCAGACATTTCTATGGTTCTACTTGAAGAATTATTTCAACTCCCCTCTTGATCACTCGAGGCTCTTCCACATGCCACCAAACTCAGCAGAAAAAGTCTCTTGGAGTCTTCACCTTTTTTGTCTTGGAGAACAGCAACCCACATTATCGCTCCATGCTCTTCTTGCTGGCTTAACCCTGCTGTGAATCACACACTATCTCATCCCAATGTACACAGCACCTGCCAGGCTTTGCAAACACAAGCACAGGTCCCAGCCCAAGGTGCTTGTTTTCACTTAAATTATGCATTTCATAAGAGCTTGTAAAGCACTTTGAACATACAACACTGAGTGTTACTAATGCTAAATGGTGTTACTGGGCAGACATAATGCGAGCAATTAAATAGTAATACCATAAAAAAAAAAAAGGTGTGGGACACAAAGGTAGAATTAAGTCATATGTGCCTACTTTACATCTAGACCTTCCAGCTGGTGATTACTGAGTACAGCCTGACAGCCCAAAAATAAGCTTTTCTCTCTCGTTTTATACAGAGCTCCAGCTAGGAACTGCTGAAGCCCTGTGCTCAGACTCCTGCTTTGACAGGCATATGGATGCTGCCAGCGAGGCCAGCAGCAGTGACTGCCAAGGGTCAGCCTTTGTGGAAGGTGAACAGCTGGAAGCTGTGTGAGCCGGGCTCTCACCTACTGTCCACTGGTGTCCAAAATGAGCTGCCTGGATGGATGCACAGGGCAATGGGAAAAATATTTGCAGAGTAACATTGCAGGCTACAACTGGCAATGGTGAAGGTAACGGTGGTGGACCTGAGAAGCACTCACAATTCCAACATGCTTCCTGAATGAGTGCGTGGTCAGTTCAGCAGTGTGTCTTGCCCATACCTTCCCATGCCACACTGAACAGCAAACTCACAGAGCTGGATGCTGCAGGATGTCTCTTGTACAAGGCATCCAGATATCTCACACTTGCAGGTTGCACATGGATGAATGGCATGAGCTTCATGGTAGGACAGCCCTTCTATAATACAGGATTTGCACCACTGGATTCCAGCAATGGAGGGAGCTCAAATGCCCCAAGTCCCCTGGATAAAGTGTTAGCTCTGAAGGATAGTGATGGCTGTGTAAACCAAGTTTGTTTGAATACTTTGTCATGTTTTCTCTGTGGTCTGCCATAACAAACCTTTGGCCTGGTGACCCTCCTTTTCTTCTGCATACAACCCCCTGTGCTGTGCTGGCAGTGTGTGTGCTGGAGCTGGGAGCCAGATGAAAATTAGCCCAGAAGAAGAATACTTTGTATTCAGCTGGACTGCTCCCAGGATTTGATTGTGGCATGGATACACAAAGAGGTATGTCAACATGACTGAGGGGGCAGCGGGGTCCAGCACCGAGTCAGGAACACACAGCACAACCTGGAGCTGGGAACAGGAAAATACAGCAAGAGAACAAGGGATCAGCACCGTGCTGGAAACCTCAGCCTGTGTGCCCAGCTGCTCTCTGCTCACCTCATCCCTTGCAGGAGAGAGCATTGGAAGAGGGGAGGGAGAGATGAGAGTAGAAACTTACCTTTGGACTTTCCTACCTTCTACCCTGCTGTCACAGCAACACTGAGGAAATAAGGGTACAGTTCTGCAGACATCATTTTTGATGGGAGTGCTTTGATGGAGCAGTTGGGTTATACTCCTTCCATTGTACTGTTGCAGCTCTTTATGCTGCTCCCCACCTCAGTTATTTTTACCCTGGCTCAGTGCCCAGGCACAACTCACCTTGTCTCCACTGAGGTGCAACTGGAGGAAGTGTTGGAGTAGGAAAGTGTAGCCAGGAGCAGGCAAACAGGGGTCTGCCTAAACCCACAATGCCCTTCAAAAAATGCTCTTGGTCCAGTGCTTCAGGGAGAGTTTCTTTTCAGCAATCATGGGTAACTTGTTTGTTAGGGAAATCAAAAAAGAGGAAACAAGACTTGAATGCACGTAGGCAGCATTTGTAAACTATTTTCCTCTGCAAAACATAAAAGGAAATCTCTTATCAAGTTAGAAATGCTCCCTTTGCCTCTCCCATTTAATCTAAACATTCTGTATGACACTGTCCCCAGCATGTAAGACAGCAATTCAGCAGACCATGTAGGCATGGACACTGCCTTTAACTGACTGTTCCTGCTGAAGTCAGTGGAAACACTTAGATGGTTAACGTTGTACATGCTCAAATGCTTTGTTAGGTCACAAACTAATTCAAGGACAAAGAAGCAGAGCTCCAAAGAAGAAAATAGGTTAATAACACTGAAGTCACAGCAAATCTGTAGCAGATCTCCTTCAAAATTACTAAATCTACGCTTCTCAAAGTAAATATCCTCACCTTTTTTAAGTTCCCTTTTCCCACTGTTTTTGCCTGTGGTTCCTGGCTAAGGACAGGGCAAACTGAAAACACCACTTATAAATTAGTCCCTGAACCTTATAGCACCATCCAGGAGGCTGCAACCATGCACTGACATCTTCCTATACAGCACTGCATGGGTGAGACATTTGAAAGGAGTAGCTGTCTTAAGGAAGCCAATCCTGAACATGTAGTTTGGTGTGAAACTCGGGAATTTTTCAGAGCAGAGGCACCGGACATCGTTCATACAGAGGCACAGCCCAGGTTAATCTCCTAAGGACAGGCACCTGCAATCCGAACTGAGCAGGGCTTATTTTGCTCCATTTAGAATGCAGGTGCTGTGCATGAATAAAGGTTTCCAGTCTACCTTTTCCCAACTCCCAAAGTGCACCAGCTCCTTGGTTATAGGTGAGGTGGGTTTATTATGTAAAGATACACGACTTCAGATTCCACCCTGAAAATTAAAATTCAAAACTGAGCAGGCCCAGCCCTCAATACCAGCCGAGGGGAGTCTCTTGGGCCACAGCTTTTACTGAGGTACCTCCAACATATTTGAGTTCTGTTTCAGGTATTTAAGTGCCTTTTTGAATCCCACTTGAAGCCTTGCATTCCTGATGTGCTTAGTGGGCTTGGGAGGGTGTGTTTTAGGAGTCCTGATACGACGGAGTCAAGGTCTTAATGAATCTTTGGGAGTCTGTGACACCTTGACCCGATCCTATCAGTAAACTCAGGCAAGATTTTGGTTCAGAATCTCCTTATTTAAACCTAAAAGTTTATTCACTTTTTTCATTTACACTAGTCTGTCTAATAACAGTATCTCTTCTGTCTTTAGAGTGTCACTGCTGCAGCACTTGTGCTGTAGTTTATTTGTAAGAGCACAGTAACGAGCCTGCAATGGAGCCCACAACAATCCTATCAGCTTTATGCTCATGCTCCAAGGCTGGCTGGTGCCTCCCAAGTGCACTGCATCCCACCAGCAGTTTGGCATCTCAGTTTTGGCTCTATTGTCCAGTAGCTGGGTGAGAGAAACCTGCCAAGAAACGCTCTATTTACCTGAGCATAGCAGAAGCTGGAAAAACACAGCGTAGAGGTCAAATGCCAGGTCTGGATTCATGAACCTGTAGGACCTATGAGGAAATAACAGTGGCTGGGCAAGCAGCTTCTATGCAAAATAGCTCCAACAGGCCACCTGCAAGCTCCAGGTGCTTGTAAAGCAAAACCAGGCAGTGGAAGGCACCCAGGAGCTTAGCATTTTTCATCTGATGGCCTCTCACCCCTGAAGCCGTTTCTCAGAGGCTCAGACAAAACCTGCAATAGTTTCACTTGGAGCAGCAACTTTTTTAGTCTCCTGACAGCCTTTCTCTTCCTTGCCACCTCCTTTGTATGGAGAAAGGAAAAGGTCCTTTTTCCATAGTTGATAGTTCTAGGAGACACCTGGGCTGAGGGCTGCAGAAACACCACCACCCTCGAGCAGCTCTTGGGCAGCAGCAGCAGTTTGATTTGCCTCTGCTTCCCCTGTAACACCTACATGTCTTGGGTGGCTACAGCCCATATTCAACCATAATTCAGTGGCAAACAAAAAGCTCTAAAGGGTAGGAAGTGAGGCTAAGGCTTCTTTGGAAGCAGGATTTAGTAATCCTGCTCGCTACCTTTAAAAATCAGTGCCCTTGGGCCCCAGCCAGCCCTCAGCTCTGTCAACATCTTTACTGCCAACTTTACTAACAGTCACACAAATGTAAATCTAGTGTGAGAAGAGGATTAAGCCCATTCTGTTTTTAGGGCCTATGAAATGTCTACTGCCCTGTTGCCACTGTGCAGTGATACATAACATAGAAAAGGGGAATTCAGGCTGCTACCCAAGCTTCAAAATTTTAGAGGAAAGAATATAATCCCACAAACTTTACCAGCCTGTGAAGTGTATAGGCATAAGAGGTTTCTTCTAAGTCAGAAACTAAAAGCCTGTACCTTGCCAGATGCTGGTTGAAGTACTTTAATTTTTTTTTCCTGCAAAATAAGATTAGCAACAGCAATTTTCCATGCATTCAAGTTCAGGATTTTGTCTGCAAGGGGATTAAAGCTCAGTCAAACATGAGCCTGCCTGGATACTGCCCTACTCTGTGTACTGCTCTCACTGGGGATGAGACCTGTGCAGGGGGCTATGTAGGAATCCCACTAAAATGATTATTTCTTCTCTGATGACTCAGTTGGCTCAAATTTGCAAGGAGGACTGAGGGAATTGGATTTATGGTTTCTAAAAACTTCAGTTTGATGAGAATTCCTGACTCCCTTAAGCTGATATTTTCATACATGTGTAAAGATCAGAAGGTTTTCTTTATACTGTAACATTTATGATTGGATTTCAGCTCTTGGGCTGGGAATACATTTTGGTTCCAGGTAATCTTAGGGCATGGCTCAGCCGTCTTAACAGGATCACAATGTAAATACCACTAAATAATTGTTATTATTATTATTAACAGTGTAACTCCACTGAGCTGTCAGCAGAAAAACAGCTGAGCTGAATACATATTTCAATTAAAGATGCAGAATTATGCATATTTATGCACAAGCCTGAAAAGCAGACAATATTGAAAATGTACTTCAGGGCAAGAGATACAATTAACTTTTCATTACCTTTATTATTTTCTAATTTATCCTGGTTTCTAGCTTGAAAGTCTCATTCATTCCTTACCTGTATGAAGCTGTCATTGCATGTAAGATTTTCTGGGCGACTGTGACGTTTTTGGTCACAGGGGATAGGGACTATAATGAGGTATCACACTGACCCTGGAAGGCACAGCTGATAGTGTTTGCCAAAATGGGAATCCATCTCCCTGGCCGACGCTTGCATACATGCTACCCCTCTGCTTCATCTTTCAGTCCTCCCAGTGAAAATCTCTTGCAGATCAGAAAGAACAGTGGTGCATGGAACACAGTCTGGAGTGACGCCTTGTTTTAGTATTTGGGCATTGATGATATATTTAGTAAACTGTCATCTGTTATAATTTGTGTGGGGACAGCTCCCATGTTTTGAGAAATGTTTGCTGTCCTGCATCGCCTGGAGTCCTTAAATTGCTCTTTCACTGACACACTGCTCTATTTTAAAAGCAGCAATAGGGGCCATGTCTTCTCCCTGAAACCTGCTGTGAGGATCTTGAGCTGCCAAACACTTGTGCATCGGCACAGCAGGTTTCTAACCAAGTCTTCTGAGCAAACGATTTGGTATTTATTTGTAAACAGTTTTCCTGAAACCAAGGGCAATGTGTGATAAATAAGATGTTTTTGTGTTTTCTGACTGTGTGACAGACTGTGCCTTGAAGCGTGGCCCCACACCCCCAGCAGTATCACCCTCCCTGTGACAGGCCCAGCTATTTTTGGCCATCAAGACTCCAGTGCCAGGCACTGGGGGATCTTCTGCTTCCCGAGAGCACATGTACCACTATCCCATCGTCTCTGGGCAGCCACCAGCCACATGTTAGTATCAGTCACAGGTTTGCTTGATCATCTGCTGCCCGGGGCTGACAGCAGAGCAGCACCTTGCTTGCAATTTGCAAAGGAAAAAGCCAAACGTTATTTTGTGTTTAGTCCAAACATGGAGCTGTCAGCAATCAGCAGTGACTCACATCTCAAAGAAAGGGAAGGAAAACGACAACAAAAAGAGCCCATACCAGCACAAAGCTGTGGTTACGTCATTGGGATCGGTGCAGCGCTGCTGTCATCCCACCCCAGCCCCCACAGGTCCTCACAGGCAGGACACCATGACCCTCATTTTCCCTACACCCCTCCATGGCTTTGCAAGCTGCCATCCCCACCTCAGGGATGCTTCATCACTGGGCCAACCTGGCAGGGTGAGTTTGCCCATTGTGCTGGCTGCCAGCCCTGGAGAGCAGCCTGGCTCAGAGGCATCTGATCACACCTACAGCCAGCTGTGGGCTTCCTCAGCGTCAAAGGGCAGCAATAACCCCTCGTCCCCCTG
Organism: Megaceryle torquata; assembly: GCA_024611175.1. Lineage (NCBI taxonomy): Eukaryota > Metazoa > Chordata > Aves > Coraciiformes > Cerylidae > Megaceryle > Megaceryle torquata. The sequence continues at coordinate 52,722 of JANIJG010004530.1, read as the reverse complement.
CCAATTGTGGTTACTCCTCTCATTATCACTCCTAAATTGCCCCTGACATGGGGTTCATCCTGTGGGAAGTCCCTAATTTCTTCCACAGATGTGTACTACCAAGAACGGATCTTGGTGTGCAGCAGAGAGCCAAGGTGCCACCTCCAGCTTTGGGCACCACAGGAAGATGCTGGACATCTCCCAGATGCCATACAGTGAATCCCTGGCCCTTACTCTGCAGAAATAAAGTAAATGTTTTTTCTGAATTTTAATTTCTGGAGAATATCTACTGATCTGTAGGCTAATGCAAAATATTGTCATGTATCATATATACTGCTTGCCTTGGAAAAATCAAGGTCAAAGGAATACACTCTGCAGGCACAGCAGAAATTTTGTGATGATTGCAGTTCTTCTGGGAGTTGTTACTATTCAGGTTTGCAGTGCATAAAACCCAGGGCTCTCCTGTGGCCAAGGGGCATATTTCCTGCCACCAGCAGAAAAAGGGTAAGAGGAGCCTGTGCACAGCCCTGGAGGTGTCAGAGGTAACAAAGTCGTTATGGGCACCCGTGCAGGAGCTCGGTCCCACTGGAGGCAGGTGGAAGTTGGACCAAGCCCTATCTGGTTGAACTGGTGCTTGAGTTTCTTCGGGGTTTGGTGGGCAAGGAACAAAATGCCCCCCAGTGAGTGTCCAGAGCAAGACAGGAACAGAGGAGTCCCCAGCAGAGCTGTAGCTCATGCAAATCACAGGATCACAGAATTATTGAGGCTGGAAAAGACCTCTGAGATCATTGAGTTCAGCCTATGACCTAACACCATGACATCAGCTAAATCATGCCACTAAGTGCATGAAATAAGAAGGGGCAGGCCAAAGAGGGGTGACACATGGCCATGAAGAGTGATGAAGTCCTGGCAGGGCCAGGGCTTGAGTGAAGAGTGGCTTACACAAGACCCTGCCACTGCTAGAAGAAGTATTTCTGTTGTTCTCCACCACCTCCAGCTGGATGATCTTCATGTCTCCTCTGCATCAGGACTAGCACTTCTGTGAACCATAAATCCCAGCTTAAATGAGCCAATGCAGCTGCAGAATGATCTGAAAAAAAGGCATGTAGCTGCTTTTCACTTGACTGGCTGGAGCCAGTGCAGGGATCCATGGCTCACGGATCGGAGAAGGGGGAGCAAGCAAGCAAGGCAAGGGCTGCAGCTCTTGGCATCTCTGCCCATGTGGATGAGCATGAGCCAGCATTTTGTTCAAGCTGATCTGTGTGGGACAGTCACAGGAGAGTGATCCCATCCTGATCTGCCCCAGTCGTGTCCTTTCCTTCTGTCCTACATCAGATTTAGTGATCAGACCCACAAGGTGAGTCAGCTCAACTAGCAGATCTGAGAGAAAACCACTAGGAAGCCTTTCTGTGCTCAAACACAGGCTTCCTAGAGAGGTGGTAGATGACCCAAGCCTGTCACTGTTTAAGCAGTATTTGGACAATGCCTTTAATAACATGCTTTAACTTTTGATCAGCCCTGAAGTGGTCAGGCAGTTGGATTAGAAGATTGCTGTAGGTCCCTTCTAACTGAAAATGTTCTATTCTTCCTCCCCTCCTGTCCCCTCCTCTCCCCTCCTCTCCTCTCCTCTCCTGCTTTTTCATGGAGGTACTTTTTGGGATGCTTTTGATCAATCAGGTCAGCTTACTGATCAAATTCATCCCATGGTCACATCATCACTAGATGCAGTGCAGAGGGAGTAATCTTAAGCCTGTGGTTTTGTGATGTGGCTGAGCCAGTTTACCTGCCCACAGCCACTGAGGCACCTGGTCAGGTCCCCGTTCCCCTCCCATCACACCGGTGGCTGGGCAGGACTGCAGCACTGGCACTGGTGCTCACTGACCACAGAGCGATCTCACCCTTCAGGGACTTGAAGCAACAAACAGCTCTTTGCAAAAACTAAAAATAGCTTCTGGCTGGGCTGGTTGGGAGCCCTGACTCACCATACCAGTAAGCACCGAACCAAGGAATCAGGGGAACTGGATTTGCCAGCAATTTGATTTTCTGAGCTGTACCCCAAAGCTGCCCCTCCAGCACAACCTTGCAGTAGAGTTGGACCACAGCAAGACCCGCAGTGCCAGCCAGAGGGCAAAAAACAATGCTCACAACCAGATGTGCAGAGTGAACTCTCCTGCCCTGTAGCAGCGTGCGCTTCCATAGGGAGATGGCTGCATAGTGCCTTGTTTTGAACAAACATCCAGGTGAAGGTCTCTCCAGGCAGGCAGACGTGCATGAGCAGCCTTTATTTCTATAAATGTTACCTCTTACATAGCTTAGCAGAAAACTCAATTCTTGCTAGTGCAAATAGAGATGAACTGGGTGTGGGAGAGCGTGTGCTTGTTGAAGCAATGGAACAACTCATCAGCAAGTGCCACCTGGGCCCTCAAGAAAGTTCTGTGTGACACAGAAATGCTGTCACCACAGACTAAATCAAAATGTAAATCTCTCTCAAGTTCAAAGTGTTATTCTGTGCTGGTTTAATAACAGTTCACTATGTAATTTGGCTCCATGCTCCTTATTCACTTCATGCAAGTCCGGAAGTGAAATGGGAATTGGGTAAAAGGCCGGAGCTGAAATGCAAGGAGAAAGTTGTTCATTGCTGATGTTTAGTTCACACCATTAAACTTTCATTTTCAGTGCTCCTAATCCTTCATTTTCAAGACAACTTTGATGATCTATTATAATTTAATGAAAAAAGCTGAATCTAGAGATGCAGCTGCAAAAGGGTAATTGCCTACTGTGCATTGTATTTGTAAGAAGCAATTAACTGTATATTCCAGGGGTGGATTGAAAAGATTACTTTTAACAATGACAGTGTTCAACAATTAGGAAATGTGAATTTTAAAAATCTAGCTGGTATTTTTATTTTCTTTTTACATTGGGTCTCCATGGTTGTTTCAATGTTTAAAGAAAGACTGATTTCAGTGACTGTTAGATGCGACGAACCAGATGTCTGTAGCTTTTACTTAAGTAGCTTTTACTCAAGTGAGTTTGTATCTAATATACATTTATTTAGATTCCTAAATATCTTTTTAATAAAACTATTAGAAATGGTGAATTATGCTTTTTTTTTCTAGCAAGATTATTTTCCACTTAGGTCTGACTGGATAGAGGTTGGGTTGCAATTAAAAATGAGTACACAAGTGCTTTAAAAATTATTTTTACTGTTCAAAAGAACTGTCCTGAATTCATACAGAACTTACACTTAAAACAAAAATTTTAAGACTAACTGATTTATTAAATAAAGGAGCTTTTTCTTGTAATTGGATTTTGACCTTTTTTCCTCTGGATTTCAAGATTTCAGAAGTGCTACCTCTCATCCTTGGCCGTGTTCCTTTTTTAACTAACAGGAAGAAAATTAATTTCCTGCTTTTTCAGTTGTCAGGTTTTTTGAGCTATCCTTAACCAGACAACTGAATAAATTGAAAATAAGAAATATTTTTTCTCCTCCTGCAGAGCAGGCTCTTGTTGAAGACAGGACCCAGCCTCATACCATGGTTGGCTGCTGGACCCTCAGACCTGAGCACCTTCTCAAGTGCTCTGGTTAATTATAAATAGCCAAATGCAATTAAACAAGTCCAATGATCTTTGTGGTTTTTGGAGAGCTGGCATAGTAGGTGGGCTCCTGGTGACACATTGGCGTGACAAATCCTCCTGATGAAGTCAAAACCATTTTGGTGCAAATCTCCTCCAGAGAGCGTTTCCTCCCGGTGCCGGCCTGGAGGGGGGTCTCCCACCAGCGCGTTGAAGGCCTAAATGAGGGACATTCATTAAATACTGTTAATCAAACCCGTGTGAAGAAGCAACGATGACATCTAGTGGGGAAGCGCAGGATTCACGCGAGGGGGGAAAACAGTTAACAATGCGGGCCAGTATTTGGGAGGGATTTTCCCAAGGAGCAATTACTACCACTGTTGCTAGTGGTTGGAAAGGCACCAACAACGAACACTTTGAAAGTTTATCCCAGTGATTTGTAAATGTTACGTGACCCCGAGTGTCTGGGGTAGAGCTGATACCCAGTCCTGAGACCAGCCTCGTCGTTTTTCACTGTTTTAATTGTCATGGAATCAAACTTTTTTGTTCCAGCCTTAAAAATGAAGGAATAAAGCAACAGAAGGAAGGGACCTCACTGTTGAGCTTAACTTTTGCCCATTTTTTGCTACAGATGTTGCATTCTTATGTAAACATCAAATAGAGGCACTCTTTATATATTGCTCATCTGCACTCAGTCACATCTGACCTTAGCTGTGAAAACCCAGGAAACTGGAGGTTTTGTGCCTGTAGTCTCTGCCTCTCTGTGCTTTTAAAGGACAGTTTGCAAACAAGCTGGATCAGAAGAGAAGTCAAAGAGAAGGTGTTTTCCTAGAAACCTGAAAATTCAATAGCCACTTTTATAGTCCTGATATGAAGAAAGATATTGAAGGGTATGATAAGCATCCTGTGGCTTAGAAGCAAGTGTGAGACTAAGGTGGGAGAGCCCATGGTAGGCTACCAGAAACACCTGCTACTACTGGAGCCAGCAAGAAGAGGCTGAAAAACCATGAGAGAAATGTGCATTTAAGGTTTATTTGTTTTTTCAACCCAAAAGTGACTGAGTTGTACTCAAAAGCATCCTGTTTGGGAAGTGCTATTGCATGTCAGGGCAGAGCCTTTTGACTGTGTGAGTTAAACTTCCTCCAAGATTCAGCTTTGCTACAGGAAACATGGAGGCCAAAGCAGCTTCCAGAGGCCTCCCCAGGAGAGGACAGCAAGGTAGTATTGGCAGGGCTGCTCAGTCCCACAAAGCATGTGAAGATCATGTCCTGGGAACCTGTGGAAACTCTGCTATTTCAGACTTGAATTGTAACAGACTTGTAATCAAATAGGGTATATTCTCAGGCAATATGTAGAAAAGAATGTCTAGTCTTCACTGACTTAAGAAAATTCCTTAAAAAGAAGGTATTTCTATGGCTGCAAAGAAAATTTATAAAAGATACCCTGGTTTTTTTGATAAAGAAAAAATTTTATCAAGGCCTTAAACAATTAGTTCAGTTACACAGAGAGCTAAAGCATTCCTCAGTTTAGGCTTGTTCATTAAAACCTAACACTACTACAGAACTCTGGGATTGTTCAGGATTACTGTAGAGTTCAGCCTAAATCTCAAGGTAAACACTTGACTGGGAGTGTATTAAATAGACAACAGAACTTCACCTCAAATCAAGGGTCTTGTGTCTCACAGTATCGCTTCCAGCCACTGCAGAAAGCTTGCAGACCTTGCATGGCTCCTTGCCTGACTTGGAGAGAGGGTGGTGGGACTTAAATGTGGAGGTTTGCTGAATCCTCCTCACCCACACACTGCAGGTGACCACAGAAACACCAGAAAGCAGGAGGACTTTTCAGAAGTCATTTCCACTGCGATAGTTTCTTCTCACTATTGCAGTGGAAATCGCAAAGTGAGGTAGCTTTGTCTTCACAAGCAGCTCCCAGCATCCCATGTACCTGCAGTCGTACATGATTTTACTCATTACATTTTAGCATCCTTTTTTATTCTCTTTTGTTTGCCTTTGCAGTTCCGTGCTTTGTTAAAGCTTTATTGGGACCCCGACTTGAAACTCAACAAAGCCGCTCACAGACAAAGCAAAAATGCAGCTGCTGGAAGAGGACAAAAAGCAATCCCTGCCAGCACTGAGGTGTGTTTGCTCACAGCAAAGAGGACTACTTGGAAAAGCAGTGCATATGAAACAGGCAATCACATCTGCACTTGACTACCTTATAGCATTCTCTTCCAGTTTCAAATGGCAGATCTAGAGACTGAAAACCAATTCCCAGCATTGCCTCTTTGACCAGAACAGTACCAGTATTTCACTCACCATATACACTTACATATTTATTTTCTCTTTTCAAACACCCAGCCAAGGCACACCAGTACCCATCTCAGAGCTTATGGACAGTGAGAAATACACGTGCAGCAGCACTGTGCTCTGCCTGGCCTCAGTACAGAGGGTGGTAAAGCTACTGCCATCTTCTGTGCACCAGCTCATGTCTTACAGCTCCCAGCAGCTTGCTTGAATGTTACCGACCAATTGCCTTCCAGTCCTACCTCTCTTTTCAATTAATATTTCCATTAATCAGATTGCAAACTCAGGGCTCCCCTTTCCTCCGCAGAACATGAGCCCATACAGATAACCAAACTCATTGCCGAGACTCAGGAAATCTCCACTCTCAGTGACCAAGCACCAGTTCTTCTTTTCTACTTATTTACCAACAGAACCTTATTTTCATCCTCACCACATGCCCATAAAGCACAGGCCAGTGCACAAAAACCAGTGAAGCAATGAAAGGAGTAGGGTTGATTTCCCATTTGTTTTCTTAGGGCTGAGCAGAGAAGGGCAGATGTGCATCTCCCAAGACAGAGGCCCCCTTTAATCCATCCTTATGCAAGGCTTGCAGCACTTTATTATGGATCAGTAACTTCCTACATGTTATGCTGTAGTCTTGCTGCTATCCTTGTCAAGCAGCACTTTACTCCAGGATTAGCCCAACTGATTTGTACAGGCTCATCTGCGATGTTTTAAAACTCCCCACAAAACCTTGAGGGATGTTACGCAGAACTACCATGTGAAATTTGCTGGCCTGTGTTACACAGGTTGGCAGAGCAGATACTGGCGAGAGGGTTTGAAAGCTGTGAGTCCTCGTGTCAGTGTGGGGACCTGAGGATGAGAACTTGGTGCACATGGTTGGAGAACGTGTCCAGTGGAAGAGCAGCAAGGGCAGCAAGGAAACTTCATTGATGTGCACTTTCAGGCACTCTTGATACGCACCCTACCCCCATTCCCCACATTACCCTCCTATTCTAATTAGATTTAAAGAGCATGGAGAGCCAAATGCAAGTGACTTGGGAGGCTTATACGTGCCTTCTCACACACAGGTTTCTCTTTAGCATCACCTGGAATTCTGACTAATTTACTTCAAGCTATGTGTAATGTTTGTGCACACGAGCAGGGAATGCTGCTCCTCACAGCCCTACAAATGGGACACATTTCCAGAATTTCCTTCCCAGGTCCCTTTTATTTTTTTGCCGCATATTTCCATTCCCCTGGTTTTGGATTCTCTTAAACCCACACATGCTTCAAGGATGCCCAAAAGGCTTACAGTGGCCAAGTGCCTCAGAAAGAACAAAGAAATTAGTGTCTTCAGAGCAACACCCCATGACTTGGAGCAGGTCTCAGTGTGCACAAGGCAGTTGCTGGGTTAGTTGTCCTTGCTCCTTATTCCCACATCCTGACCTGCTCAGCTACCAAGCTCCAAGGCAGCTGAGGAAATGATACTTCTGCATATTTTCCTACACATCTTTGCTCCTCCCTTAGCCAAGCAGATGCAGTTCTGTCAGTGCACATTCATGAATGCTGTGATTTATTTGATGCACAGATTGGCACATTTACGTACTTACTACGTGTAGTAAATCTCAAGCCTGGTGTGTACGTACAGATGCATTTATGTAAATAAACATTTTGGGGTAATTGCTCTAATTGCCTAGCTCAACTTGTTAAGCCTCCTGTTCTGAAGATGAAATTCATTTTCCTAAAGGGGCTCCACCTTCACAGTCTCCTTCATTCCTACCTATTCCTTTTATTGCTGAGGGCTTTGCCATACCCCCTTTCCTGCATCCTGACTCCTTACATTAGAGGTAGGCAGGGACTAGGGCTCCTTAATCCTCAGAGCTGGATGCATGTGTTACAGGCAGTCTGCAGTAAGGTGAGTTTGCTTGCACTGTACCATGATTTCTAGCAGATACATAACCCAGCTGTGTCCCCTGGCCTGGTGTCCCCTTCTCCCTCCCTCCCTCTCTCTCCAGTCAACAACCAGCATAGGCTGAAGAATCCAGTAAGGTCTGCAGTGTGGGTATACATGTACAAGCTAATCCCTCCATGTTTGCAGAACTCTAAATCTGTGTGTTCACAGATTAATTTGCAAATGAGAAAACACAATGGTTGGAGCACAAAACTGCAAAGACTGTGATGTTATAAAATCCAAGCCTCAGCATACAGGTTGCAACTTCACATTTCAACTATTCAGATAAAATCATGCCACCTATTCTATTATTTTTTACAAAGGCTCAGGTTTAATCATTGCCGTGCCAAAAGGAGATAAGCCTTCATTCTTGCAATAACTCTCCACTTCTCGCACTGAGGTGAAGGGTCCGGAAGGAATGGAGCTGTTGTAATCATCTGTCAGCTCCTCTTGGCCTTTCTAAAGAGGCAGACTTTCATGCATCGATCACACGCTGTCCTGATCTGCCTCATTCAGCAGCCTTTTGCCAGAAGAGTGAATTTTTGTTTTCCCAAATTGGACGGCTTTCCCAATTCTTTTCAAAAGATGCAGAAATTATCCTGGAAGAAGTAACCAGTGTGATCCAGAACAGAGATACAGCTAACCAGTGTTCTTCTTTAGCTCTGCAAATACATTGAGTTGTTGTGCTTTAAAGCCGTGATATAATGAAGGTTAAAATAAATAGCACAGATGCTTTACGGGCTTCTTCTCTTTCTGGGGTCTGGACAGCTGGACTTAGAGTAACTCCTGCATTTATTTGGACAGATGGAAAGAAAAATGGGGCAAACTCATTCAATGTCTTTTAATTCTCTGAAATAGCTCTAAGTGAGATTTTATTGTTTACACAGCATATATAAAACAGGCAACGTTCCAACAAGTTTTGTGGTGCTGTTCTCTCAAAAATGTATTTAATATGTTTGTGGGTTTCCTGCTTGTGCGTAATACCCATTGCAAACTCACAGGAGTAATAACAAATTATTAATAATAACAAGTCAGAAAGTTATGATATCATTGGAATAACTGAAACATGGTGGGTCAACTCACACGACTGGGGGATCATGATAGACGGCTATAAGATATTTCGTAAAGACTGGTAGGGTAGAAGAGGAGGAGTCACACTATTGAGAAGCTTCAATGTATAGAAATTAACTATGGTAATTGTGGAAACCCTATCAAATGCTTCTCCAAGGCAAACCTTACAGTAGGCATCTGTTACCAACCCCCAAACGAAAACAAGACCAAAGAAGCACCTGGTTTTTATGGGAGACTTTACCCAGACATTTGCTGGAAGAACACCATAGCAGTTCACCTGTCATCCATCAAGTTCCTAGAATGCTTAGAGGATTCCTTCCTCATACAAATATTAGATGTGCCAACCAGGAATGGGGTGCTGCTGGACTTGCTGCTCACTAACCAAGAAAGCACGCTCTGTAATACCTCAGTAACAGCCTTGGCTGCAGTGATCACAGTATTGTGGAGCTTGGGATACTGCTGATGTTGGGATCAAGAGCACCCTGATTAATTTTGCAGATCACACCAAGATGAGTGGGGAAGTTGACATTCCAGAAGGGAGAGCCACCCTCCAGGGACCTGGACAGGTTGGTAGCAGGAGCTTTATGAAGTCCAGCAGAGGCAAGTCTTGCACCTGGGAACACCTAACTCAGAAATACAGCTCAGACTGGGATCCATCTGGCTGGAGGGAAGCCCTGTGGAAAGGGACCTGGGGGTCTTGATGGATAATAAGTTCAACATGAATGAACAGTGTGCTGCAGCGGCAAAGAAAGCCAACAGGATTCTGGGCTGCGTTAACAAGGGCATCACCAACGGAGATGAAGAAGTCATTATTCTATTCCACTCAGTGCTGGTCAGACCACACTTTGAGTACTGTGTTCAGTTTTGGTCCCACTATACAAAAAAGAAGCGAACGGGCTGGAAAGGGTCCAGAGAAGGGCCACAAGGATGATCAGAGGACTGGAAGACCTGCCATATGAAGAAAGGCTGAGAAAACTGGGTTTGTTCAGCCTTGAGAAAAGGAGGCTCGAGGAAGACCTTATTACCATGTGCCAGTACATAAAAGGTGGCTACCAAGAAGGTGGAGACTCCCTTTTCACAAGGAGTTACATGAAAAAGACAAAAGGTAGTGGGTACAAGTTACTCCTGGGGAGATTCCAACCGGACTCTACAAAATTTTTCACCATGAGAACAATTAGACATTGGGATAATCTCTGGGGGGGAGTGGTGGATTCCCCTACACTGGACAGTTTTAAGACTCATCTTGACAGGGTGTTAGGCCAGCTCATTAAATTTATTTATTTATTTATTTTTATTTTACCTTAAAAAGTTGGACGGGATGATCCTTGAGGTCCCTCCCAACCTGGTACCCCATGATTCTATGAAATAGCCATTACAGCATGCCAGGGCTCAGTGGCCCAGTATGAGAACAATCTTTCCTTGGAACTCAGTTACCTGCTCCTGCTTGGCACCATTTCTCTGTACCACTAGATGGCTTTTCTACCCAGTAGTTTGTTCAAAGTCACTGTAAGTACAATGAATCTGCTCATAAATACAACTATCAAACTGGGGGAAATAAGAGAAGAAAACTAAGACATGCTTCATCACACAAACTCTACAATTCCCCATATGTTTCTAGTGAAATCTTTATCGATCCCTTGTCTACCCTTCTGAAGGTTTGTTGCAGGTGACTTTCAGCTAGCAGGCTTAATTTATAGATTTTGAGTAGCATAAGGTGTCTGCTGAGATCATTTCTGTATGGCTATGAAACTATGCAAAGTACTGAATGTGTCTAATTTTATGGCAGACATTTTTGTAGTACATCAGAATAAACCAATTAGTAACACAGTAAGAGGATGTGTACTATTTAATGTCTTACCATCTTCTCAGGAAGAGTAAATCTAGGTTTGCCTTTTCAGGTATTTTACTCTGTTTTTTAACTTAAAACTTTTTAACTACAGATCTTTACTCAGACCTAAACACTGCAAGTATCTAGCTACTAATAGTATCTTTTTCAAGTAGCACTCAAACCTTCTAACTCTCTACAGCTACCTGAAAGGAGGTTGTAGAAAGGTGGGAGTCAGTCTCTTCTCCCAAGTAACAGGAGATAGGACAAGAAGATAGGGCATCGAGTTGTGCCAGTGGAGTCTTAGATTGGACATTAGGAACAGTTTCTTCACCAAAAGGGTTGTCAAGTATTGGGACAGGTTGTTCAGGAGAGTGATTGAATCACCATCCTTGGAGATACATAAAAGAAGCACAGAAGTGGTACTTAGGGATGTGGTTTAGTGGTGGACTTGGTAGCACTGGGTTAACAGTTGGACTCTGATCCTAAGGGTCTTTTCCAGCCTAAATGGTTCTATGATTCAATGTCTCAAATTCTCTCCAAAAGGTAAAGCCCTGAGTGGCTCATTGACTACAGTAGAGAAGAGTATGGGGGGAATGATGAGGGTGTAAAATCCACAGCTGTGATAAAAAAATAAATAAGTAACACCTCACACCCCCCCCTTATTTTTTCCCTAAGTTTGGCCATGTTGAGTAGCAAGTATTTTACTGGAAGCACAACACAACTGAGTTGGGCAGAGACAGTTTGGGAGATGAACTCAGGATTTGCATTTTTCATTCATTTCAGACATTTTTTCTTTCACATAATTAACTCTTGTTTTCTGTTACAAAAATAGACATATATTCACTAGAGAGAAACCATGGAGCTCTCTCCTGACAAGAACCCTTCAGTGGTATGAAAAGCTGCATCAACAGCTCCTTCAGGCAAAAACACAGTGACACATACGGGATTCACACACAAATTTTAAGAGGGCTAATCCTGCAACTAATTTTGCACACATCAGGTAAGATTTCAAAGAGGAAAATCAGCTCCTGATGAAAAGGCTGAAGAAAGCTCTTGCTTTAGAAAAATGCACAGAGCCATGTTTGGACTTGATTACCTGTGTAAAAGCTGGTTCCTACCTCCAGATAATGAGCAAAGATGGACCCAGGCTGGCAAGAGGCTGAGAAAAACACTTGGAGCTGCTCTGTGTTGATGCAGCACTACTCGGTCTTGGTTGCCGTGTGCCAGTTTGCACCGTTTCAATCCAAATCTCTGCCCTGATTGTAGCAGCCAGCTTTTTACACCAACTGGTTTTCAATATACAGCTTTCCCAGGGGCCCTGGACTAACAGCAGATTTGTGAGGAAAGAGGAGGATAATAGTTAAATTTATTGAAGCAGACTGGTGCTCAGTAAAACGGGGTAGTAATATAGCTGAATAAATAATGCAATTAGGAATATATGGCTTTTTTTTCATCATACAAGTACCTTTCAAGCAGCCTTTATAAAGTGTAACCATCCATGGTATAATCCCCTCAGATCCAAGTGAGCTCTGTCTGAGCAGCCAACCAAAAGCCATGTTATCACATTAGCCTGGTGTTGATTCAGAGTTAATAAATTCTTCTCCCATGGGGCTTTTCTGTTGAGGTTTAGCACTACACAAATGCAGACACACAGGTTGCAGTGGGCATGGAGCACAGGCAAGAGCCGTCTGTGCTATCCCAGTGCATGCCACACCGACATACCCAGACCCACCCCCACTATATTATGTAGGTGCAAGTCTAGGCTGATCTTTAAGTTACAGTAATCTTAACTAAAAAGTTTTGATTTGTCACGCTCAAGTCCTTTCATCATAATCTGTGCCTTTGCTTTGGCCCAGCACAGTCTGAAGCATCCATACAGCATGAACATGAAGCCCTGCCAGTCAGTGCCGGCAGCTTTTCACCCAGCGAATGCTGCACCGTGTGCTTCATCAGCTGAAAGGCACTGGACATGTGGTAAAGCTCAGGACGAGCTCTGATCTCTTGGCTGTCCCTCAAGCTGTATTATCTCTGCAAACATGCGCTTCCCTTAATCTCTATATAATCTTTTCCCAGACAGAGTAATTAAAAAACAGTTCCATGTCTTTCCCCTGGCTTCTTTTAACTAAGCATTTTGCAGCCTCTCCTCCTTGTGCCCACAGTCTGTAAATTTTGTCCTGCGATATTTTTTTTTAAATCAAACTTTGCACTCTCTTGTCAGCTCTGCCCTTTATACAAAACGCTTCTCAAGTGAAACACTCTCTTTTTTCCCTCTCCACCTCGTGGAGCTTTTTTCATGTGCCTGAAGAGTCCTTGTGGAAACAAACTCTGATCTCAGCCCTGCATGGTTTTTAAACACTTCCATCCATGAATTTCTGCCATCTGCTTTTGACTCACTGTGCCCACAAGCCAGGGCAGAGAGCAACAAGAGGCAGAGGCTTTGTGCCAGGGCTGTTTCCTGACCTGCTGAACGCCTGGGTGCACAGCGAGATCTGGGTGGGATGACTGTCAGTGAGCATAAGCCCTGGCAGAGGAGGCATCACCCAGATGCGGATATCAAAGCAGCAGCCCAGGCCTGCTGCAGGAGGCAGCTGAACACCTCTCAGAGCCTTGCCCAGCTGCCAAGGCCAGGGCCACCTCCTGCCCACAAGGGCCCTGCCATTCTCCCAGCCCTCAGAGATCTCCACTACAGAGGCTGTGGATCTTGGCCACAGGAAGATCTGATGTGCTTTCTGTAAGGTCATTTCCTCTGTTAGCAGATATTCCTCTTGAAAACTTCTATCTTGTCATCTTCAGGATTATCTTCTTTGTTTGAGTGCCTTTGTGAAATAGTTGTGTGCTAAATATGGGAGAAGTGCTGTGGTGTGATGTTTTTTACTGTTTTGGTATAGTTAGAGAATACATATAGGACTTTGGCATCAATTTTCCAGTACAACAAACTGATGTTCTTATAACCATTTTCTCAGTTATTTTCTTTTGAGTGTGGCTAGACCATATGGGGAAAGAGTGTGAAAACAGCTTTTGCAAATATCAAATTTGTTTTATCAAGGACTGTGCTGGCAGTCTACACCTCGTATTTTAATTCTTCACGGTAAGGAAACATTGGGGGATTCAATGGAATAATATTTTTCTACATGGGTGTCAAGGTTCCTGTATCTGAAAGGCTACATGGAAATTATTCACAAACATGGGTATTCATTAATAACAGCTTTTATGGCACTTTGCATCTGTTGATCTAGAAAGGAAATCAGTGTCCTTATTCCCCTGTTATTGGTACAGAAGCACAGAGAGAAAAAAGGACTTGATACAGTTTATGCCTGCTAACAACATAACAGCTTGCAGAGGTGTAAAGACCTCTGGCTCCTCTTTACTGTATTTGAAGTGGAGAGCCCTGGAGGCCCATTAAGCAACTATTAACCATGATCTAAATAATTTCTTTACCTTTCAATCTATTTATTGTCTTTACAGAGAGTATTTCAACACTAAGAAGCATTGAAAGGAAGCTGCATCTTAATTTTTTTTTTTTAGCAGTAGTTTCACAGGCTTCTCAAAACCAATTTCAAACACTTTATGACCTTGCCAAGGTTCAGACATGTTCAACACTGAGTGCCACCCCGTGACTCCAAAGGGACACGTGAGCACAGTGCATAAAAATAAGTCCTTGCAGAATCACAGCACTGTAAGTTATCTTCACTGGAGATTAAACATTTCCTGGTGAGGTATTACAAAGATGTATTTTTTTTGTAATTACGCATTTGGAAGCATAGTGTGGCTGCTTTAACTTGGTGATCACTTCATACTGAAAACCTACACAGACTGCCTTGTAAGAAATAACCCTTCAAGTAAAAGGTGACATTTTCTAAGGATTTTTTTAAGTGCCAGCGAGGTTCATGCATACAATCTTCCTCAATCCCTGCATGAAAAGAGTACTTATACTAGTAACTATGTGGCAAAAAGAGCAGCCAGAACCTGAAAGCTATAAATGACTACTTATACAAACTTTTCTAACTTCAGTTTTTAAACTCTTGAAGCCAAAATATAAAAATAAGCCAGATTTGTTGAACACATGGCTCAGGTTCAGTGACAGAGATTATGAAACCTAAGACAGGCTTACACAGAATATGATCCGAGTTTCAGATTTGTGATTTACACTGTTTTCAGATTTTCTTGCAAGTATTTTGCGTGCCCTAATAAATACATTTTAGTTTTCACGGTGGCAGGGTCCTTTGTGCACCAACACACTCTGTAACCTCTTTCCCTGGCTCTGAGGGGTTTGGTGCCCCTGTTCAGGGCAAGCTCTGTAACCTGGGTCAAGACTGCATGGAAAAGAGCTGTGAGAAATCTCCTCCAGGCTGGGCTACGCTGGCCTTGTGCCTGATCCTGCCCTTGCCTCTTTGACTTGCCTTCCTGTCTTGAATGTGGAGGCCCTACCTCCTTGCTGTGGCTTTGACCCAGCCATCATTCAGCTGCAGCTGATCCCAGCTACTATCACCAGAGCTGCTCTGGTCAGCTTGGGGTGCTGTGTGACTGTACACCAACAGACACTGAGCTCATATTAAGAGCCTGACTTATGGCTCTTCCAAGAACTTGTTTCAAAAATCAAACCAGCTTGTTAAAATTACAGGAAAAAAAAACCCTAGCACATCCTCATTAAAAATCCTGCAGGCAGTTGACATTTAGATAAACAATAGGGTCCACCACTTGGGTGAAGTACTTTTTTCCAGGATCTCTCTAAACATGATATGCAATAGCAGCATGATGAACAGTCTCTTGCACCATCTAGACACCATTCCTTACCACGTACACAAGTCCAGGTCCAATTTTAGTGAGGATTTGTTAGAGGGTGGTGATTTTCTTGAGCTAAGAAGGTGTTCTTATTAAAACTGCACCCAAAACGGGGCTCTTAGTCATTGCTATACTGAGTTCATCTTGTCTACATTATCCTTTGGACACAACACAGAACAAGCCACTATTAGCATGAACAGACTCAGAGGCTAGAAATTCCTCTAGGACAGAAGAGTAAGCTCTATTTACATACTGGATAATACACAGAAATCTGTGATTCTATCTCTGAAGCTTTAACATTTTAGTTAGGCTTTGTTTATGATTTGGTTCTGTGAACAATGTTGGATATTTATTTTTATACATATCCAAGGACATATCATCTGTCCTCAAGCAATTGTGTCACTCTGACTTTATGTCTCCATTTTCTTAATGAAGTCCAAGTTCCCTAGGAAAGAGGAGGAAGAGTCCTGTCCTAGGTAGGATTTACAAGCCATATATCCCACAGAGAAATGGCTCTACTAAGGGAGTGATTCTGTCTGGTTTTTTTTTTCCCCAGAACAAATCCAATTTTGCCCTTGTTACTGTCATTGTCAGGACTCTGCAAGCTCTTTTCTTCAGGTGGTACTTAAAGGGTGAGAAAAATATGATTACATACAGCAATATGGCCTACCATATACTACCATATGACCAGAGGTGTGAGCACTCCACTAGTGCTCATAGGATTAAAGAGTAGGGCAGCAGTGGTTGTACAGATTGTGGCTGCAGAAGATATTCCAGACACAACATGTGCACAAAACCAAGAGAGATTCCCCTGACTGCTCACATGGGTTAACTATGGGCCAAAGAAATGCAGGGGAGAAAGAAGATAGAGCTGATAATAGCAAGGCATATTAAAAAAGGTGTACAATCGTATGTATACATCTATATCAAGATAAACAGAGGGAGACAGCAGAACAGTCATAAGGCAAAATCGCATTACAGAAAGAAAACATTTTCAGCCTACAAGAAATAAGGAAAAAACTATCTGACCAGCCAGGAAAACTGCAAAATTTAAGATGAGGTGAGCACGACAGCTCCAGCCCCTTCATGAATAGTGTTTTGTCTTCCTGTGGTGTCTGGCTAAGCTGGTTTTAAAAGCCCCTTCATCAGCAGTATGTAGTTTAGAGCACAATAAAGGTGCAAAACTAAACAATCCTTAGAACACTCAGGCTCTTAATTGATGAATTTATATTGCAAGTTCCTCCGGTCATGTTTAGTTACAAACAGTATTTTTTTTCTAAAATACAGTGATCAAAATTATATGCAGTCTCCTGCTGCCTCCAAAATTAGTAACTTCTTTAAAAATTGCTTCTCTTAACTATTCATCACATTTTATTGCTTGCTTTTCAGCAGTCAAAGCAGATCATGAGGGTGGTATTAGAAGATATACGGGCAAACTACAACAGACCTCATGTATCCTCAAGTTACTCTTTAAGCATGGTTACAGCACAGCTCTGTGAATCAGCAGTCTTGCACTCTTGGCCAACTTCTGCCATTTACATATGCTGACTTAAAATCTACAGCTGCTTAACTTTTGTTGCATGACTAATCCCGCTGATCTCCAAGGGCAGAATTTAGGGGACCTCCAATACAAGTATTGCAACTCCCAATACCTGTTGATTTAGATCATCTAACCAAGTGCCTCTGTTCCCTTTTCAGCCAAAGCAGTTAAGCTCCATCAAATGCAGCTCTCCTACCTTCTAATCACCAAAATGCAAGTCATGCACTGTCTTGTTAGATCTCTTTCTAGCCCTCTGCCTTTTACAGCCAACAGTCTAAATTCAGGAGGAGGGATGAAAGATGCAATGCCCTGGATTATGCCATAACCTTGTGGCTACAGCAGCCTTCTGAGTCACAAGTGGGTGCATCCCATCAGACCAAGGTGAAACTGAATTTAGATTTCCCACTCTCTACTTGACTACATTTATTAAGCTATTACAGGAAGCTCATGTGCTTCCTGTGCTTCTTCCCTCATCCCTTCCACAGAAGGCTGTGGTTTCTCTGAACAATGCTGGACTTGGCATGATGAGGCTCCAAGCATGCATAGCAGAGTAGGCTTCTCCAGGGATTCAGGTGGAAGATGGACACATCTTCACTGTGTTCCTGAACCACGGCAGGATTCAGCTGAGAGCCTGGCCCTACCTGTCACTGCCACCTTTACAGACACAGGCACTCCAGTTTAGTGCCCTGGGGAGCTGCAAGGACAAAGGAGTAGGCGGCAGGAATTTTTACAGACCTCTAGGGTCAGACAGCTGCCACAGCAGGAGATTTACAGGTAGTTTTCTTGAACTTGGCCAAACAAATCCACCTGAGCACCGTTTCTAGTGACCGAAGTAAACACTGTAGGATTTACCAGTTGTGACAATGAACTTAGTTAAGGACTTGGATGTCTGAGGGTAAGTTATATCATCTTATGTATTTTAACTCACAACCCCTAAAATTTTAATTACTTACCTCATGATGATATTTTTAAGGGTTAATTTACATTTGAGGAAATATCACAGACACCCACATAATTCTGAGCACTTTCTGCCTCATTAAGAAAAGCAGCAATGTTCATGCTACCCTGAGAGTCAGAGCCTGAAGAACTACTGGTTACATTCAACATACTTGCCATACAGGTTCTGAATCGCCCTGGGATGCATGGGTTGCATTACCTGGAAAAGGGCGCAGCAGTAAGGCAAGCAAGTTGTTCTGAGTATCATCATGTGTGTTGAGCAGACCTGGCCTTTCCCGAGACCCTCCCCAGGACTGGCAGCACATAATGTCCTGAAGATGGAAGACTGAGGGAGGTGGCTCACTGGCATTTTCATCAGATTGAAAGGAGAAGGCTCTTGATGATGTTGCTGATGTTCTTAATACACCTGAAACAAACAGGAGTTAAGAGTTAATATTGGCTATCACATTGTTAAAAGGGCTGAGAAAGGTCCTTCCCAGGCAAGAGCTCTGACCACTAAGTATTTACCTCAAAAGCTGGCATCCTATCCTGTAAAAGAGTGAGATCTACCCAATTATTTATAAAAATGCACCTAACTGACTACCAGCAGTAGATCCTAGAACACATATCATTCAAGTATCTCACTTTTAGTCCTGCCTAAAGTGTGGGATGGAGTTTCAGAGCCACCCTTGCATTTGGTTTGTTATCAGCTAACTCCAAACAGCTCTCATCAGCCTGTTGACTTCCTGATCTGTCAAGGTATCTGCCTTTTCCATTGAATTGTAGGAGCATAAAGGCTTCATTTTGGCCTCTAGATTGTAGTATGAAGGTTAGGAGTTATAATGACTGTACTGCAGTGCTTAACATGCTCACACATATTTTTTATTGGCTTTGGATCGGATCCTTCATTTTAATATGGATGACCTCACATGTAGTAACAGTTATGGTAACAAATGGTGCTCCTGAAACCCAAGAGAATTCATCATTAGTATGAATTATGAACATATTCTCTAAATTGTGGCTTCTTTTCCACCTCAGAATGGAAAATTAACAAATGTTGTTGGAAAGAGCCCTAGGGAAGCTTTCTCTCCTCGTACTCTAATGATGAGTAACTTGACACACCCTTGAACATGAATAGGCTCCATTTCTTAATCTTGGCAATTTGGGATTTTACAAGAAAAAAAGTCCAGAAATGATAAAAACATGCATCTGTGTGTACTAAGGCAAATTCCCATCTTCTGTTTATCTCATACTTTGTATCCTGGTTCTCTTACCATCTCAAATCTGTCTTTCCTAGCAACTTCTTTGGCACATACGTGCCTTGCCTAGTTTCCTGCCCATGAACTTCTGAGCCTGATGGTAGCATTTGAACTTGCTGCCTTTCTCCTCCCTTTTATGTCCTAGGATGCCACATGGTAAACTCTCTGCTACTGCTTATTCAGGTTGATTCTCATCATTTCCTTCCCACTAGTGTAGTGTGGGGTGCCTCCCTTTGATGAGTTTGAGTGATGAGAACGGGTCTAGCCTCTTGAAGAGACACTTTCTTCTTTTTCTTTCCGTGAAGCTGTAATTCCTAGGACATGATCACCCTGTCTCTGAGGGGACTCCTGGGTGTGTCCCAACTCTGCAATGCCTTGTGGAGAGGCTTGTTTTCATCCCTGGATTGCGGATATGGTCTTTGAAGTGGCCCATCAGCAAGAGGGTTCTGCTGCTGGGGAGCTGGGATCCCTGCTGCTCTCGGCATGCTCCAACAAGAAGCTTCCTGCTGCCAAGAGTTCTCAGCAGTTGTTTGCCCTTGCAGCACAGTTGGCTTCAGACATTCTCGCACACAAAAATTTGATCCAACTGCAGTTGATGCAAGTCAGCATGAAAGAACTTACTCCTTTCTTAAAGGACAAATATCTTTAAGGGATCTGCAGAAATTACAATGATAGAAAGGCTGCAAATAACCAGAAAAGTTCAGATGATGTGTAGAAGAAAGAACCACTTAATTCTGGGCTCTAGGTTGATGAAGCAACTATGCACAAGTTTGAGGGTTTTGTTTTATTCTGTGCCTCCTCATTGTCTTGCTAATAACAAAACACAGCTATGAAATAATGCAGTAATGGTACCCAAATAGGTGCATGCATGGGGTCAGTTACTTGTCTCTTCCACAGGCAAACTGTGGATAGTAAAGAAGAACATGGAAAGGAAGGCACAGTCAGATATTCCAAGTGAAAACAAACAAATCTATAACTTAATCCCTGGTAGCCAGAGTGTAGAAACACCTTCCAGAAATTAGAGTTTCACGCCCACAACTCGGTTTTATTAACACAAGCTTTTGAAAAAGCAGGAATCTAAACCTCCTCCTCCGTTTTTGATTTCTTGTTTCTGAAAAAAAGAGCAACCAAACCCTACACACCCATAAAGCAACCAACCTATCCCTCACATTCCTAATTTAATTGACTTCAGTGACTTCAATTCCAAATCCTGGGATGAAGAGGCAAAGAGACCAAGGGTTTGGTGTTGCTTTAGGATTTGCTAGTCTCTTTGAGACACCACAGGGGAAAAAAAAATCTTTACTTTCTCACCCTACAGACATCAGAATACAAAATTAAAAAATCGATAATTACAGGAACCTGGGAAAGTGGAAGAAATGGAAGTATAATGGAACTGTTACCAAATCTGTCTCTTTCCCAGCTGAAAAATGCAGGAAGTGGTAATTATGCATTCCACGCCCTCAAAGTGTTGTTATGAGGAGCTGCCAGTCATTAGATGGTAAGTTACAATGATTAGATCGTAAGATACTCTCATGCTGTAACAAAGGAAATATAATAAATTTAATATAATGTCAAAAATTGAATAACCTCACTTTTAGCATAATAGAAACACTCCTTAAATAATGTCACCTTATCTGAATTATGTTTGAAATGTCACGTGACATGACTGAACACATGGATCTAAGGACACAGAAGAATGACAAGACTGTAACAACTGCATTCCTAGAATGACCTTACAGAGGAGACCCTATCACTGCAGTCTCTTTTATTATTTATTTTCAAATTTTAAATTGTTTGTTATAACAAATTACAACACGATACACCTTGCATCAGCATGTAATTCCCTTGCCTTCTGTGCCTTTCCAAGATCATGTGCCCATACAGACATGTGGAGAAAGAAAAAAAAACAAACCAGCCCAAGCATCCAGGCAGATTCTGTAACAATGGACATACTCAGCCCTCATCTAAATGAGATGGCAGCATAACAAGAAGTACATCTTGTGACATGAGAACACATCCTGATGTGCCACCCTGTGCTAAAACAGGGACACATGAAAGCCGCCTGATTCCATTCCCTGGAACATCCAGGCCTGCACTTCTGAAGCAAAACATCCACCATGTACTTTCTGCTGCTGTTGCGGATGGTGCTATTGCTCAGCTAACACGTCTTGGGCCTTCATGTTCCAGTTTATTTGGTCTGCCAAAGGATCAGATTTCTGAGGTACCCAGTGATCTTCCCCTACAGCAATTTATAGTGTGTGAGCAAGGCTACTTGCCTACAGAATTTCACAAGTTTTCAAAAGCAAATAATACAGGGAAAGTGTTAGAAAACCAAACAAAACCCAAAAAGGCATTCTTACATCTAGAACTTGGAGCATTATCCTGCAGAAATAAATGCATAAGCAGACTAGAGAGAAATCAAATCACTGAACTTATGTTTTATTGCTGTTGGTAAAGTTTTTAGCATAGCAATCAGAATAGCAACAAGAAGGAGACAAGAACCAAGTCTTATTATTTCCAAACTAAACTTTTTTTTCTTTACCCATGGATAATGACATGGTTGTTAGACCTTATCTGAGGGAAGCACTACACCAGTTCATTAAATATATTTTTACCAAATACAGTTAAATTCTTTTAACTTCTATTGAAAAGGCTATGACTGGAAATCATGAGTGGCAACTTGTACAGTGATAAGCTATATTTTAATACTTTCAACTTCTTACTAATAAAGTGCTGTGCAGAACTCAGCAATGACCAAGTACAGCCTAAATGAGCTGAAAACCCTTCAGTATGTTCTTTCTCCCACTGCTGCAATGTAACATTGGCACTTCCCAGTGCTC
Source organism: Megaceryle torquata (assembly GCA_024611175.1). Taxonomy (NCBI): domain Eukaryota; kingdom Metazoa; phylum Chordata; class Aves; order Coraciiformes; family Cerylidae; genus Megaceryle; species Megaceryle torquata. The sequence goes on along the minus strand of JANIJG010004530.1, from coordinate 30,678 downwards.
CTTCCCTGAGCTATTGCAATAGCTCCTAATTGAGAGCAAATTAAAGCACTCTCGGGGTTTTTTTTGCTTACAGTAATATGTATTGTTTGGAAAGAATATGTATTTCCTTATTCTCCCTGTATTTTTTAAGACTAAACCTTTTGATAAATACACCCTTGCCTTCTCAAATCTGGGTAGGCAATGCACCCATTTCTTTATAAAATAATACTAAACCTGGTACAATTAGCACATTTTACATTCAAAATTGTCTAAAATGAAGCCTTCCTCCAACTCTAGGCACTTTAACATCATTAATAATATTAACAAGACCCTAGCAGCATTGGAATAATTATTTCAACAGGAAACTAGACATTCAGACCTCTGCAGATCCTCCTTTCCATCTGTCCTGGTTTCAGCTGGGATAGAGTTAATTTTATTCCCAGTAGCTGGCTGCTAGGCTAAACCACAACGCCATCCTTCAGTACTTCTCTTCACAAAACGCTATCAAACAGATGTCTTTTGCACAAAGAGATGACCAGATTAAAGCTATTTCAGATGATGACAGAAAACAAGTCCCCCGGTCTGGAGAATGCCCTGCCACCAGTGCTCTGCTGCACACTCCTTCAGTTATATTAGGAGAGAAAAACAACTGGCTGCTGATGACTCAGATAAACTGGTCTCTAAAGCTTTACAAGGCAGAACCAGTACCTTACATACACTCAGCAACCACTGGCCATCCAAATGGATGCCAAGTAAGATGTTCTGCTTCAAATAGGAGCTCCTGGTTCTGCTCCGGTAACTTGGGCAGGGTGGTCACATCAGCAGCTCTAAGTATGGTGTATTCTGCACCTCATTTGCCATCAGTTCCCACAGCTGTCTTGTCAAATATTTACAGCCTGTGGGAACGTGGCTGCAAGCACACCGGTTTGCCAGGCGTGTGTTACAGGTGTCATGCTCAGAGAGCACTTCCGTGGTAAGCTGAAATGTATTCGCAGAATAGCTTTGGGAGCCTCTAGTGCAGACAGTACAAAGAAACACATTTTCTGGAAAAGTTCAGTTATAGGGTGTGCTCCAGACTCCTCTTGGAGCGCCCATTGCAATGGTTATTTATAATTTAAAAGCGACTTGAGTAATAAAGTCATGCACTTTTCACATTAATAGTTCAAAGTAAGCAAGTTTCAACCACACACACAAACACTTTCTGCTTTTTTAAGTTACCGAGTGCATACCATAAAGATGAGTCTCACTTTATCCTTTGTAATCACTGTGATTTTCTTTTCCCCTGCACAATTATTCAGATCTCATTCCAGAATTCACCACCAAGTTAATTAACAGATTTCAGTTTGTTCAGAATATAAGGGGAGATTGTTTGTGGTTTGACTCTGGGAAAATGCACAAAAGAAGGCGGTGGCTTGTTTTTCAGCTCCTGTCTTTGCATTTTCTGCTCAAGAGCCAGGAAAAAAGGAAGCATGTAAATTAGGAAGCACATGTCTCTAGCAGGATTAGCATCACACATTTCTCTGAAGGCAGAGAAATGACAAAACACCTTCCATTCTCAAGACAGAAAAATGCATCATGTACCATTTCAGGAGTTGTTTTATCGGGTTTCTCTGACAAGCTGCTGATCTGAAATCTTAAATATTTCATTCATCCCTCTTTCAGTAATAGCTCCTCCATTAGTAATTGTTTATGTTATGATAATACCTCGAGTGAGGTTAAGACTGTACAAAGAAAACATATGCAACATATAAAGACATAACGAACAATACAGGAAATCTATCAGGATTCATTTGGTGCATTCTGATTCACTTGGCCTTGAGGCAATTGTACATTATTGATGTTCACATTGTGAAATATTTCTTGGAGGATTATTATCCAGTCTTTATAATAAATTTTCCTGCAAGGATCTATTCCTTCAGAAATTTAAATGGAAATGCAGAGATTATTTTCAATGTAATCCCGAGAGTGTAAATTTAGGAAGCAAAAGGCCAAAGCCTTTAGATCTCGCCTTAGAAAGTATATTCTCTTGCCAAAACCTTAATTCAGATCAGCTTTTTTATGGAGTGGAAGTATTTCAAGGCAAAATAAAATTGTTTCTAATGCTCATGGTTATTAACAAAATGTCTGCTTCCAGCATTTAAAACTCAAACCATGATGGTCCCACTACAATAACCTGACACTATGTGTATCACAGACCATCAGATTTCAACCTGTAATCATCCAATAAAATAAAGCATAACTTCTGCTCAGCTGAAAAATAATTTTCAGAAATACATCTAAACTTCAACAGCAGACATAAAGTGAGGGGAAATCCTCAGCTTCTCTCGGGAATGTATTCTGGTGGTTAACCATGTAAAAATGTATGTCTTATTTCCTCTTTGAATTTGTCTGGCTTTTGCCTCCAGCCATTACTTGTTTGTTATGCGTTTCTTCAATAGATTAAAGAGACCTTTAAAATTCTGTATTTTCCCCCAGGAATGTTCCTATACACTACAAACAGGACACCTCCCAGTCCTCTTTTTGATAACTTTTAACAGACTGAGCTCTTAAAAACTCACAGTGTAATGCATTTTCTCCAACTATCAGGACATTATGTTTTTACTTGTTTGCTCTCTCTTATTTTCCAATGTGCTTCTTAAAATCTGAAAAGCAGAAGTGTGTGCACTACCGTGTAGATAGCATTGTTGAGGCCAAACATGAGAAGTAAAATAAATACGTTTTTACTCCTTTATGCATTGATAAGTCCTTTTCTGCCTTAGCAAAATAGAGGACAGCCCTTATCTGATTGCTTACTTATTCTGATCCTTAAATCCTCCTCAGAGTCATTACCCTCCCAGGATATATTCTTCTATTCTCCCATTAGAGCCCCCACACTTTGTTCTTAAGATAGACAGCTTTACATTTGGCTGGATTAAAATTCACTAAGTTTGAAAGGGATGCTTCTACCAACTGTTCTCATCATTATTTCAGACTCCATTACTCCTGGAGATGATTTTTGAAGCAGCAGGTTTAGAACTGCTTCCAGATTGTTGCTAAAAATGTCGTATAACATAGAACCTACTACTAGAACCTCTTTAGACACCATCTCTTTCAACTAAGTTTTCCTACAGACTTCATCTTCTTGAGATCTGGCAGCAAATTTAATTTGCATGGTTTATGGGCACTGTATGCACCCAATGTTAATGAAAATACCACGTAACATAAAGTCTGAGTCACGTTTCTCCTCAAAACAGTATTAATAGCTATTTTACTAAAACACTATGTAGCCTTCCATTATATTCCTTCATTTCAGCCCCTTATTATTTGAATTCCACATTAGATTTTCTGTTTTGATTAGGATAGCTGTTAAGCTAACCAGACATTTGGGCGATATCACTCACCCTTTTCAAAAATGGCACAACGAAGCACATTTATCATTTGTTCAATCTTCTAATTTTCATACAAGGAACCTTAGGAGGTTCTCCTCCCCCTCTGTACTAGTGAGACTACATCTGGAGTACTGTGTTCAGTTCTGGGCTCCCCAGTTCAGGAGGGACAAGGAAATACTAGAGAGAATCCAAAGGAGAGCTACAAATATGATTCAGGGACTGGAACATCTCTCTTATGAAGAAAGGCCAAGAGCCCTGGGACTGTTTAGCCTGGAGAAGAGAAGACTGAGAGGGGATCTTATTACAAATACCTGAAGGGTGGGTGTCAAGTAGAAGGGGCCAGGCTCTTTTCAGTTGTGCCCCATGATAGGGCGAGAGGTAATGGTAGCAAGGGGAAACACAGGAAGTTCCACCTCAACATAAGCAAAATGTTCTTCACTGAGAGTGACAGAGCACTGGAACAGGCTGCCCAGACAGGTTGTGGAGTCTCCTCTAGAGACTTTCAAGACGCACCTGGATCTGTTCCTGTGTGGCCTGCCCTGGGTGATCCTGCTCTGGCAGGGGAGCTGGACTTGATGAGCTCCAGAGGTCCTTTCCAACCCCTACCATTCTATGAAATACACTATAGTCAGTATTGGGAGGATAGGCAAAAGCATCAGAGAGCACCAGTGACCACAGCTTGCGTTTCTCATGGTGTTTCTGGTATGGAAACCCCAGCAGCTGTGGAGTTTCAAAGTACCTGATTGCAAGTTTTCTGCTCCTGATGAACTCTAAGCCATGCACATCCACCGAGGAAGAGGCGTGGAACTTCCTCCCAACTATGGACAGATGAGGTGGGGCACGACCCCTCATGCCCAGCAGAAACCTCCCTGAGCAGCTGTCTGCTCCACATCCCTGCAGGTCACCCACTGCCTCCATCATTTAACCAGCCTGACCACTGGGGCTAAGATCACTCACAGTCTCTGCTGGAAATCAGCTCTCCCCCTCAGGTTTACACCCCATTTACTCCTATAGGGTGGATCCGGGCAGAGGAGGAAGGGCAGGGGCAGACGGGTGCAGGCCTTGGGGATGCGGATGCCACGCACGGTGGCGAAGTCCCCGGAGGCAGGAGCTCACCCTAAGTGTGAAGAGACGGTTCGTAGCTCGCCGGGGACGGTCGTGCGGGTGACCGGGCTGCAGCCGGCGAGGACCCGGCGCGGCCCGTAGAGGCCAAAGGCCTCCACTGCAACCGCCAACCCCTCTCGCCCGCCACCGCCTCCACGCCTCACGCTCGAGGCCGAGGCACGCCGCCCGCTGCCTCGCGCAATGCCAAGCCGTGATTGGCTCCCTCTGACAGTGAGGGGAGGGATCGGTGGAGGGCCGCGACCAATCCGCACCGCGAAGAGGTTTCCCGGGGGATCCCCGCCGGGGAGAGCGGCAGCTGTGCGCAGGCGCGGAAGGGCGGTGACGGCAAGGGGCGGTGGTACGTGCGTGCGTGAGGGGGGAGAGTGAGCGCGAGCGCCTGGAGGAGCGGGCGCTGGCACCGCAGTCGGAGCGGCGCGGGGAGCCGAGCCGAGAGCGGCCGCGGCGGCGATTCGAGCCGGGCGGAGCCCGTCGTTCTTTTGCCTCGCCCTCGAGCGGGTTTCTCCTCAGGGAGCCGTTCCTTTCCCCTCGGCGCTCACAGGAGTTCCCGTCCCTCCCGCCGCCCCTAAGGCGAAGACCCCTCAGCTCCCCGCCAGCCGACCCCGTCAGCGCTTGGCCACCTTCAGCCCGCCCCTCGCGGGCGGCCTCGTCCTCCTGCCATGGTTCTCTGCCGGCGTCTGGCCCGGCTGGCCGCCCACCTGCAGGACCCGCGGAAAGTGGCCGCCTTCCAGCGGCTCTGCGGGGTGGAGGGACCTTCGGGCTGGGCCGACGCGGAGCGGGAGCCGGTGGTTAACGGCGGCCCCCCGGCAGCGGAGCGCGCGGGAAGACAAGGGCATCCCGCCGGGAACGGGACTGTGCCTGGTGGGGCGGGCCCCCCGCAGCAGTGGAGGAGGAGGCCGCGCCGCAACTCGCTCACGGAGGAAGACGGCAGCCAGGAGTTCTCCACTCGCAGCCGCTTCCTCTACTATCTCTTTAGCCTGGGAACGGAGCTGGGCAACGAGCTCTTCTACATCCTTTTCTTCCCCTTCTGCATCTGGAACTTGGACGCCTGGCTGGGGCGGAGGCTTATCATCATCTGGGTGTGGGTGATGTACCTGGGGCAGTGCACCAAGGATGTCATCCGGTGGCCGCGGCCTGCCTCCCCGCCCGTCGTGAAGCTGGAAGTCTTCTACAACTCCGAGTACAGCATGCCTTCCACCCACGCCATGTCGGGCACCGCCATCCCCCTGGCGCTCCTGCTGCTCAGCTACGGCCGCTGGCAGGTAATGCTCACCTTCTTGGCTTCCTTCGTGTGTTTTCCAGCCCCGGGGCGTAAGGTTGTCTACCTGATTTCTTTGGGGAGGTGGCTGAGATTGTTTGGTTATATGTGAAATTCATGCACCCCCCTCGCCCCATTTTTATTTTTCTAAGATCGTGCGAGTGTAACCAGACCTGTCCTACTGAGTGTCTTCTGAAGGGAAGTTCCGCCTGTGAACAGTTAGTTCAGTACACGTTAAAAGCCTGCTTTAAGAATCTGTATTTTGTTCTTCCGAGAGATTTTTCAGCTTGCTTCTTGTTGGGTGAGTGCTTTGCACAAAGTTTGGATAGACATCTCATATTTTTACAGGCGTTTGGTTTTACTGACTGAGATTTTGGTGGAGAGCCAGGACCTAAACGGCTTTTTTGCTGATCTTCCTTTGCTTTGACTCACTTTGCAGCTTGAGTCAATTTGTAGCTTTAGCCTTTTCTTTAAGGCTGTCTTTTAGTTTCATTACCTGTAAACTGAAGTGATTTTTTTTTTCTGTTTTGAGGGGTGCATATACTTTCAGATGGCTTTACAACTATCAGTGTGCTAATAATTAGCAGGAACTGATAACCTCTGACCTTTACAGCACGTTGTTCAGCAAAATCTAAGTATTCGCCTGATGCGTTTTGGGTCAATAGATTAAAATAACAGTGATCATCTGGTTTACACAAGCTGTAGCTTGCATGTGCTTAGGCATTTGCTGTTAGCCATACAGGCAACAAGCTACAACTCCAAAGAAAGCACAACATGCCTTCAGCTCTGAAATACTGCAAGTTTCAGTAGTAAATGAGGGAAAGGGCTTTCCCATGCAATGATTACTCGGTGTAGGGTTTTGAGGGCTGTGTGTAATGTTTAAGAAGTTATGTAATAAGTCTATGCTTAAGTTGCTAATGTTTGAGTTCTTACTATAATATCTGCCTGGTTTAAGTTGGATATAAATCATATTGGTGAAGAACTGTCTTTTTAAGCTTTATGCAGGGGCTGAACTCTTGTCTTCCCAGATACTGTTAACAATCGTCAGTTGTCTACTATTGCAGTGTGACACTTTGTGGTCCTATCTCAGAACGGGTGCCTGAAAGGAAAGAGATAGTTGAAGGTTACAGATTGTATTTGGTCTCTCTTCAACCAGTAGTGCTTCCGCAAGGCAATACAGTGTGCTCAAAAGGCAGCTATGAGGGATTCCTGTTCTTTGCTAGGAAAGTGTGAAGTACCCCTCTGCTAGAATTGTGCAGGCACCAGATAATGTCATGTTTTGTGGGTGTTTCTGAAAGAAATATTTTGAGGTTTTTGTCACTGAGATGTTTAAATGACCTTAATAATTTATTTTTTGACTGTCTGAAAGATGAATATTTATTACTTGTTAGATGTGTATGGCTGATATCAGTTGGAAGAATGAACTGGATTTGTATTTCTTTGCATGTGGGAAACTTTAGTAGTGTCAGTCGATTAGCTTTGCGCAGCCTGATGTTGTGTATAAAGGAGAACCCAGCTTGATTGCTTTTATAGAACCAGCAAACTGACAATGTGTGAAATGGTATTTTTGCTAGTGAACCAAGTTCGATCTTCTGTTTGCCAGCCCTGCAACTCTGGTCTGTGAAATACTGTGCTACTTAACTAATCATTTATAATGAATGCATATTAAGTTGTCAAACATCTAGCATTGTTGCTACTCAGAACCATGCTTGAGAAAAGAGGAAGCAAAGTGTTTTGAGTATTAATTTTAGTTCCTTTTTCTTATGAAATGGATATAACAGACCTCTCTGAAACCAACATTTGCCATTGCAAAATTTTCATTTAAAAAAAAAAAAAATACCCCTTCTCACCAGTTATTAACCAGAAGTCAGCCTTTGGCATGCTGAATATCTTTGATTCACCTCAAAAGAGAGTTAAACTTTCATCTAATGTTTCTGCTGTTCTTCGTATTTCATCTGCATTGAAAGGGAGGAGAATCCATATGGCAACTCTTTGTCATGCTCTTCTGGAAGTAGATGGAGTTAAAAAAGACTGAGCTTAGAATTTCCTTGAAAACTACAAAGGATAAAGGAGCTTGAAATAACTGTTTAAGTTATACATATTAATCAGTAAACAAATGCTTAGATTTGAACATGTTGGCAAATGTTGGGGTACAAACTATATGTTAAGTATAAGCAAGCATTACTGCAGACCCTGATCACAATGAGTCCATATCTTAGGACTGGTTTTTCAGTAAAAATCATGGTGGAGCAAGACTGAGTAAGCAGATACAGCTGTAACTCTCAGCAGGTACTTTTGTTCTGGAATACAGGCAACTTTAATGGAGTTTGTCACTTTGAAGTTTATCCTAAACCCAAGAAAGCCACTCTTGATCTAAAAGAGGTTACTTCAGTGAGAAGGGAATCACCTTCCTGTACAGCTTATTTGGAGCTTGATTTCATTGGGCTATGACTTCCTATAACTCTGTAATAGTTCTTCTCTATCGAAGATAATCTATGAGTCTTTCCCCATAACAACATAGAAAACAGAGCAAATCTGCCATTATTTTTAAGTATGGCCCAAATTGTCCTTTTAAAACCTTTTTTTAATTCCAGTAGTTTTTCTTTTAACCTGTTGAATTAAGTTTGTGCTTTCTTAGTTTTCAGTGCCTATCAGTAGTCCTATTACAATTATTTTCCTTTTACAAAGTGTTTAAAAATATCTTTATATGCAGTAAACAAATACTTGCATATAAATGCAGTTGCTCAAGTAAAATATTTTCAAACATGTATTTTGAAGATGATTGTGACAGATTTTCACTATTAGAGATTTTGGTGATAGAGGATATTCACTGCAACCAACTTTCAAACAGAAACAAGTTGTTATAAAAAAACCTTTATATATAAAACTTAATTGTTTTGTCCATTGGGGAATGTAACTTTTCAATTTATCCTTCTATTATGGAAGCTTGTCTGAAACTTTTTTATTCCACTTGCATAATCTTTATGTATTTATTTAGTATTGTTAAGTCTCAGCAGGGAAAGCCACTTCTTTCAAAGACACTTCAGTAACCTTGAAATACAAAGCTCATGTCAAACTCATAAGAGTTTAGGAATGCTATGGTTGTTATTTTTCTTTGTCTTTGAAGTGCTGATACCCTGAAAGAGGAGGACAAATGCTTAAAACTGTGAGATTGTAGATCTTCATATGATGTAGGAAAAACTATACTTTTATCAGGTTGAGAAAAACTGCTTTCTTTGAAATACTGAGGGTTTGAACCAGGTTGGTGTATGTTGCCTCCTGAATGGGAAGTGTGAACTGCAAGTTATCTGCAAAATCTCCAAAAGCCTAAGGCTGAAGCTACAGGAAAGTGTTCTCTATATTTTGATTACTTTGAATTGCTGATTTCAAATAGATACCAACACATTATATTAGGAAATAGTGCTTGAGTTAGGATGGTACCTGAATGTGTCATAATCCTCCTGTTTTATTTTGAGGAGGGGAAAGGAATTAAATAAATCAGGAAGACAGAAAATATGCTTCTCTCCCAGGGTTCCTTCAGAATGCACCCTGACTCTAGCAGTAATTGTCTGGATTAGGAAGTGATGGGTTCACACTTCTTCCTGAGCTCTGAGCTAATGAGCTGAGTCAGGAACTGCTGACTCTCACTGTAAGCCATTGAATGAACTTTGTTGATATTAATCAGGAGCCCAGAGCCTTGATTGAGTAGCTGGCCTCTGTAACTACACGAACCAAATGTAGGAATGTTCAAATACTTACCTTCTCAAGGAGTTTAGATCACTAAATATGACACCACTGTCCTCCCTATGTGCTTATTTGCCAAGGTTTTGTATGCAAATCTATCATCGATGATGTCTTTCCACCCCGCTGATGATAATGGCGACCTTAATAAGCATGGCTGCTAAAGCTGCAGTAGAGTGCATCTGTTCTGTAATGGTTTCTTTGACTGGCACACCTGAAAGTATTTTTCCATTTTTATGTACATAGTGCTCTACTGACTCTTTACAGCAGCGATTGTGTAAAAATGTTATGTGATATCATGCCAAACACCTTTCCAGTAATATTTCATCTGCACTGCTACTTTTATCAACCAGAGCTGATGAATCTCATTGAGTGGGATGGGTTTGACAGAGTCTGTACTGGGATTTCAGAGACACCTGCATTATTCTGTGGTTCTGACTGACCACTACTAAATACTACCTTTATAATTGTCTGACTACTCTTTTATTTCGAAGGCCTAACTTCTTTGTGATCCCCACCAGGAATGGGGAATAATTGCTTATTGGGGCTGGATGAGTAGTCCCATCATGACACAGCTGTAGTGAGAGTTTTACTATATATATATATATATGAAGTCTGTGGAGCATATACAGACTCCTTTCAGAAAGAGATACTTCTCAGAAAAGCCCAACTGGATTTTGGCTGAAATACTAATTTTGTGAAGAAATTTAGGCAAGAGATGCGTGCTTCTCTAATTGGTGTTCTTACATATGTGTTTTAAAATAATCAGGCAAAAGCTCCTCTGAGATGAGAAGCATGGCTGAAGGGGTGATCTGAACACCCACAACTGCCCACACAAAGACCTCTTGAGAAAATGAGATGGGAATTTGAAGGGTCAGCACTGGCTTTGTCTTGTGTATTTGTGTTGTAAGGTTGCCTTTTGGGGAGGGCCATTTTAGTGCCTGTAGCTTATTTGTAAAGGAAGCTGGAAAAAGTTGTATGGCCTGTGTGATTCAGGTGCTCCTCAAAGTTTGCAAAGAGCATGGCCAGTTTTTTCAGATCTTTTTGGGGAATCTCTGCCAGAGGTTTATAGAACCCTGTCATATTAAACTGTGTTGATTTGCATTAAATATTTTTTCAGTTTTGCATAAGCAAATCTTTTAATGTAAAGAATCTTAAGGAGAATATGTAAAAACAAATGCTGTTAGGTTAGATGAAGAGGTTTTGATGAAGAAAGGATTCAAAGGGAATACTTTGAGTAATTTTTTTCTTTTAGTGGATTGTACACATATAAAGCACTTATACTTTCAAATAGGCTGTGTTGATTAAACCTGAAAACTTTGCAGAAAAAACCCTCTGTTTTTTAGGTGTTAGGGGCATAAGCAGAGCAAGCTGTAGGTGATTCTTGCTGGGTTCAGGGTTGGCTTGTATTTTTGATGCAATGAAAAGAAATGAGACTCTTAATTCCTATTGTAACTTCTTGATGTCTTTACAGATGGTGTAGTAGAAAATTAACCTCTACAGCTCCATGCAGGGCTGGCATTGAAAGCTTTATCTTTGAATTTAGAGGTTCTTGTGACATGTAGCACTCAAATTTTTATACTTTTTGATGCTAAGGTTGGCCAGTGGAAGAAAGGAGAATATTTGATAAATGTAGCCTAACCAGTGTTATTTAGCACTTGGCCTCTTTTGAAAGTAATTTTTTTGTCTGTTTTTCCTAAAATGATTGGTAAGTGGTCTTTCATTTTAACGATCCTCTTCTCCCTTTTGATCTGGAAAGTCACTTGTGCTGTGCTTTTTATGCTCATCTGGTGAACCTGTGTCTCAGTCTGATACAGCTTTGTGTGACTATTGCCAATACATGGCCCAAATGTCTTATTGAAAGTGTGATACTCCAAGTGCTGCGTGGATTCTTTCAGTGCCCAACATAAGCTCAAGCTGAATTGAGTTATATGATCAGAAAAGATCATTGAGTAATACTGTAGAACACTGACAATATTAGAAAATTAGTTTGGGACTCTTTGTGGATGCTGGGAATGTCTCTGGTGTAGAATATGCTTTAAAAAAAACTAAAGAAATGAGCATCTAGAGTGTGTTTTAAGAATGTTCCATTATGAAAGAAGGAATTTTCTGACCTAGGTCAAAGCTTTTGGGACAGATTGTTTCCTTATGAGCATTTTAAACAATGGTTATGTTATTAAGACTCTTGGCAAAAAGTCAGATTAAGGGGAGGGAGGAGGATAGGCACTCGAGGGAAACGTTTTCTGTGATCCAGTCAGATGCTTGCAAATTCTTTTTAGAGGATCTAATTAAATAAAATGGGAAATTCCTATTAAAAACATTAGGCATAAAATTCTGAAAGACTTACTGGGAATAGTTTCACTACTGTTTTCCAAATAAGACCATTTAAATTCAGTTTAATTGATTAGACAAGATTCTGGGTATGGTAACAAAACTGAGGCCTGAGAGAAGATAAGTAGTCTACTCAATCATCTTTATTCCTGGCTTTTTCTTTAACTTAATATATTGAATTTAAGAAATCAATTAACCTTTTTTACTTTTTTTTAATAACATGCTTGGTGATCTTTGCATTCATCATATACATCAAGACTGGGAGGCTTTTTTTAATGGGTATGATGCCTTCAAAGAAGCATATCCATTCAAACATTTAAAAGCTAAAATATCAACTAAGGTATCTTTTTAATCTGTATGTTGCACTTGTCTCTATCTCCAGTATCTGTGTTGCTGTCAATTCCATCTGTCTCACTTCATCTTCTAATATTGTATTTGTAAGACATATGCATATTGTGAAAGTCTTACTGTTGCCTTTGGGAAAATATTTGTGCAAGGTGGGTATTGGTGATTTGATCTAATATGGAATGTGGGGTACTTCTCTCAAGGAGAAAAATGTCAGTTTAATGTTGGTTTTGAGTCAACACATGATTTTGAAATTCCAGTTGAGTATTATGCAAGTGTTTGGTTTTGTATAAGGTTAAGATTTTCTAATTGCAAGGTGGTTTGGTTTTTTGTTCGTATTTTTGTTTGGTTTTGGTTTTAGTCATTTATTTAGAAAAATGACAGTAGGGAGTGTTTATTGAACTGCACACTATACTCAGAATTGTTGAGGTGACATGGTAGCTATGGAGGCATAATGAGGTTTTAAGAATCTGCACAGTATGGTCCTAATTGAGGACATGGGGGTTGGCTTTGAGAAATTTGTGTCTGAATTAGGCTGTTCCTGAATATCTGACTCGGTGACTCTTAAGTATGGTCAAGAATGAAGATAGGTCAGTTCTGTTATCAGAACAAGCTGAGAGAATGAAACCTGGTTTTATGTCTACCTGTGCCAGCTGTGATCTCCGACAAGCTTTCAGACTCTTACCTGAAAGGAGATAAAATGTCAGTCCACCTTCTGGTGCCTAGATGAGTAAGAATAGCAATGAATTGGGAAAGAGGGTAGAAGTGAACTGGTGGTCTTTTCTTTCATGCCTCTGTAGGTTTGATTTGGCATGCGAGGAACCAGGGGGCTAATATCACTGGAATTAAAGAATCTTGCTTTAATAGATTTCATTTAAGTAGAGACTGTTAGCATGTGTTCTACAACTATGTAGAAATGACTGAAAAGTTCATAACAAAGGTAATTGATAACTATTACTCTTCAAATTTGTGAATGCAGTGTTTGTCAAAATAAGACTGAAGCAAGCATCAAAAGAGTGCTTATGGCTTTCTTCCATGAACACTTGAGATTAGTTTACATTAGTGTTCACATTAATCTTTCATAAAATGTGCCTATTTTAAGTAGAAAACATAGTAAAAGCTGTTTGTTTTATTTGAAGATTCATTTGCTATTGAGAGAGGCTTTGTGAAAGCTACTATTTGTTGTAAAGCAGGGCTCATAAAGTTAATAGTCTTAAGGTACTATATTAATAGAAGATGTTTTGGTATTTTGGAAGATTTTGTATGCGTAGGCGGGGGGGGTTATGGATGCTTATAACTAAGGTATAACCAATGTATATATGCAGAATACACACAGGTAGTAATTTTCTAGATGAAATAACATTTAGAAAATGCTAGCAAGTACCTCAATATTGCATTATTTCCACACAATAATTTGGAAGTAAGTTTATGGCATCAGCAATTTTTCTGAGACTCGAGGTGAAGTCCCCTGTAAGTGTTCTGACTTGGCGTGCTGCTGAGCAGTCTTCTTGATGAGCTAGAAGATGTGTAGGAGTGTTAATATTCTCCTTTAGTCACCTTGTACACCTATACATGCATGAGGACAAAATACATGGTTGCCTTATCACCCCAAGGCAGATTTCAGGCAGGTGGTACCAGTTCAGTCTAGGAATTCCCAAACACAGAGGCTGCTTTTAAAACTTAGGAGTGAAAACAGGCCAAGGAAGGAGGCAGGGTATTGTGCATTATTTGTGTTGAACTAAGGATGCCAGTGAACTATGGAGGCCCAAGGGGCACATACAGCTTTCTGATGCTCTGTGGGTGGGTACTGGGGTTGTGGGAAGAAAATTGGATTGATTATGTTGGCAGTTCAGGGAGGTATGGATATAACAAACTGTGACAGGGCAGATGAAAGTTAAAACTTTATGTAGGTAAAATTTTATTCCCGTACCTTAGACATAAACATGTCTTTGTTTGAAGCTTCCTTATAAGTCAGTAAAATATCTGTGAGTTTAGATAAACTGATAGTTGTCTAAGTATGCTCATGGCATTCTCCTCTGTGCTGCCAACCCTGTGCATAGTGTGGGAACTAATCACAAAAATTGACATAACTGTTGTGTTGGGGAATATTATTCCAGAGGAAATTATTCTAATAGTTTAAATGTTCTGGTTTTTTTTATAGCGGACTGAACACAGCACAGTTACCTATACTGTAGTGAATAAGCTCTCTTGAGTGGAAAGAAACTGGGTTTAGGACTTAGGCAATTATTAGTAATGTGTTTAAAATAACATAAATCAGCATGTACCTAATACTCCAGACACACTTATGGACAGGTCATGCTAAAGCTATTTCAATAAGAATAATGTCTGGATTTAAGTTTAAAAGTTTTCATTACTTAATGTATTAGTGAGGATTAAATGTATAATTAACTTTTTATTGGGACACAATAGGGAAATATTGCAGCTTTTGGATACTGATGCTTTGCTCCAGAAAAACGAAGCTAGCCAGTATTTTCAGATGTATTCTCAGTACTATTAAAAGCAGAATAAGAGTGATATGACAGAGCCAGATACAATTTTCAAATTCGTCTTCAAAGTTGAGTTTGTGACATAGTTTCTTTATCAAACGCTCCTCCCTTTAGAGTTCCTAACTAAGAGCAAGCATTTCTTTTCATTTCCAGAACTCTATCCTGCTCTTCCTGCTGTTTACAATGATCTGCCCAGGATTATTAAAAGAAGATTCCTCACATGTACCTTTTCCTTCATACTCAATGTTCCTAGTGTCTTGCTGTTTAGCTGCTCCAACATCATCTCCCCCACAATCCCAACTACTTGCCCCCAGTACCATTAGCTGCTGTAGCCTGCTGAGCCTGGCGCTTCATTGGTCATCTTGCTAAAGCTCCGGCTTCTGTTTCTGTCGGGTATTTCAAGACACAGAAAAAGTCTGGTTTTATTAAAGAAAAGCCTTACCCCTGAGCTTGAAAGCACGATAATCATGTGCTAGGAAACAAGAATGGACATACAGTATAAAGTGATGAGCAGAGACATTTGAAACTTTTGACGTGTGTGTAAGCACATGCAACAAGTTCATTCTACCATCGAGTAACTGTGGTGCTATTAAATTTTTCTGGTCAGGAGGTTTGCATCGCTTCTGGAGGTAGTAAATCTTCCCTTGCTAGTCTCTGACAGACAAGAAGCCTGTCTTCCCCAGCCTTTCATCTTGCAGAGTGTGTAAAGAGGTGCTCAGATCTCCCCTTCAGAACATATAGGGTATACGTATCCCTGTATATACAGGATTTTCTGCTTTGGCCATTCTACGTGGGGGATAGTGGAGCAGCATCATGCAGGGAGGTTGTGTGGCTTGAGTGTTTTCTGGAGCGGACAACGTTATTTCTGCCGTGAGTTCAGTGGAAATTATTGTAGAGGCATAATGTAGATGAGGTAATGTATTCTGGTGGTGCTGCACAGGGTGCAAGGATTACTTTTGTGGCTGCTGTAACAATGTCAGCATCTGATAACTCTGCAATCATGTCTTGAGTGTGACCTAGTTACTGGTGTATTGCCTATTATTAGCGTAATTCTTTAAGGCAGGAAACTGCAATTTTTTCCTTTGTAACCTCAGTTAGAAATTAGTCATTGCATAATTTTGTTTAGGTACAATTTGTAGAGGAATGTAGCAGAAACAAAGACAAATGCTGCTACAGGATGTAGAGTTTATCCTAGATGTAACAAAACTGTGAGCTGGGCATTTAGAATTGATTTTTATGTGAATCTGTTTCTTATCATAGAATGTTAGGGGTTGGAAGGGACCTCTGCAGATCATAGAGTCCAACTTCTGCAAAACAGAAGCTTCCTGATTTTCTGTTTTTTCTTTGTTATTTATGTCACGCTGACCTGGTTCTGGAGCTCATAGTTCGGGGAATGTTGGAATAATGTAGAAGACAGATAGCCTTGCAGTTAAAGGTTGGAGAGAAGATTAATATAGAAGCTTGTCAGTCTGTTAAGTGGCCATTGCTGAGGATGTTCAACTTTGTTCAGTAAGATGAAAGATACCTTCTCTGATTTGGTGGATATTCTACCTTTCAGGGTACCCTCAAAAGGAGCAAGGAAAAGGGCAGGGAAACTGACTGTAATTCTTAGGTTTTTTTGTGCTGACATTTGAGTCCGTCTAGATTGCCTGTTTATGTTGAAAATGTTTATCATTTCTCTCATGTAGGAAGTGAAGTGATTTTGGAAACATGCCACTTTGTCTTGTGACTGCTTCTTTCCAGAACTAATGATTATTTTTAATACTGAAAAAAGGAAGCTGTATCCTGTCTTGTACAACATTTTGCAACATGGTAGTAGGGAAAGCATTTCTTACTGTGCTGCAAGATGTGAATTGGCATACTTTTATCCAAAACCAAAGAAAGCTAAAATACTAAGTTTCTACACATGTTTATTAAAATATTTTGTTTGTTCCTGGTAAACAGTCCTTTTATTAATAAATCTTCTATCAGAAGATTGAAATAATTATTTAATGTTTTTTCTTTATTAAACATAGATTGTAAAGGTTTCTAGAGGGGAAAAAAAAAGATTACTACTCTAGGAGTTTCATACTGATGCTTAGAGACAAGGACTACAGAAATTCTAAAACGGCTTGTAAGGAATTGAATTTTTGTAATTATTATGAGTGCTCTTTCAAGAGAAGCTACTGGATTCTGCCTGGATCAATTGCTAACAAGACTAGTCTTGTTATGTAGCTGCTTCACCTCCTGTTAAAACTGTTCCCCAGTTTGACCCAAGCTTGTCTCTGCCTGTATTGCAAATTAAGGATATCATAATATGGCAAGACTAACAGCTTCAGAGATTTCTTGACTTCTTATTGCTTTGTCTGAAAAGACCAACTCCCTGAAATCCATATCTGAATGCAAAGGAGGAGGACAAGGTAAATATTTGACTTAATGCTTGGACTTTATAAAAGTGGACTTAATTGAGGTTGCCCGATAGGCTTGGGTAGGCTAATGAAAGGAAAAGGGTAAGCATAAGTTGCATTAATAGGAATTCATTATAGAATTCCTGTGGAGTGATTTTTCTTAATTGTTTTTTTCCTAATTCTAATACAGTGTCTCCATTTTTTTTTTTTCCCTACCAGTATCCCCTTATGTTTGGACTGATCCTTGCATTCTGCTGGTGTTCTTTGGTTTGCTGTAGTCGAATTTATATGGGAATGCATTCAATTTTGGTAAGAAAATAATTCTATTAACTTTTATTTTAATGTTGTTCTGATTTCATAAACTTCCATCACACTTTACTTTTTACATTGTAGTAATTGTATCTAGATTATTTTATCTCTTTAGAATGTCCTACCATACAGGAACAGAATATTAATCTTTCTTCAGTGGAGAAATTGATGCAATAGCTAAAAGTGGTGTCAAACTTCTGGTAATTTATACTTTTATTTCATGAAAACCCACAGTTGAAACTTAGCTGATGTTTAATAGCAGTTTTAGTGCAGAAATTGATGACTGCACTAAGGTGTAGACTAAGTTTTCCTCTAGAGTAGAAGTAATCTTGCAGGAT
Source organism: Megaceryle torquata (assembly GCA_024611175.1). NCBI lineage: Eukaryota > Metazoa > Chordata > Aves > Coraciiformes > Cerylidae > Megaceryle > Megaceryle torquata. The sequence goes on along the minus strand of JANIJG010004530.1, from coordinate 12,993 downwards.
GAGTGGCTGTTAATGTCTACTCTGGTTCCATGTCAGCTACTTAAATCAAGTACATTTCAGAGTGCCATGGTAAATTCTAAGGGTAACAAAGTTGTCATCTTGGCAAACCAGACTTATTTTTTTTAAATTATTTAAAAACAAATCAAACTCAAATGCTTCAAGTGTGCAATGTAAAAATGAGAAAAGAACAGTACAAAATGGTAGTCAGAATGTAAGACCGCTAATAAGGATGGCTAAAGAGGTTTTTGCTAGAAGGCAAAAAGTGAACAGACGGAAAACAGTAAGCCTGGTAGCAAGCAGTAAAGCTGGTAGATGAACACAGTGTGAAAGGAGCATTTGAAAATAAGGCAGCTCAGAAAAACTGGATGACATTTGCATTAGTGAATAGGAGGCTTCCCAATTCAGAACCACTTTTGTGGAGGACAATGGGATAAACGGATACTTCAGCTGATGGATAATTGTCTTAGAAGAAAGTCATGCAACAAATAGTGATGATTCACATAGCCTAGGTTATTCAGCAGCTTCATATCAGAATCCTTTACAGTGTTTGAATGAATACAATTAACCATGTGTTACCCGTAGTATAAATCAACCATGGTGCCCAGGTTGGGGGAGGTGGAGGGGCAGAGTGGCAAATATGGCAGAAAGTTGTTATGGTTGCTTCTGAAATGAGCAAGTCTGACTCTTGTATCAGTTAATTATATTAAGGCTTTTATCAAGCATTCCATTAGTGGAAGTGAATAAAAATGATTCATTGAAGACAGAGCAATAGAAATACTGCTGAAAGTCCCACCTCCTGGCTCATATAGAAAAGTTAATAAGCATGTGAATGAAGATGACCTGATTGCTAGTGCTTGGATTTTTAAAAAGCTTTCAACAAATTTTTTTCTTAACAACTAAAGGTGACAAAAGTTACACATAGTTCTGGGCAGCCGAGTGATTAATCAATCAATTGTAACGAAAATGTAGTGCTAAATTAAAAAATAGGGTAACTTTTTAATTAAGACACTTTAAAAACAACAATAAAAATTCAAGTATGAAGCCACAGACGTTTCCTCTTCCTCACATTTAATAGATGGAAACAGTTTTCTGTTCTTGCAAGATTGCTAATTCTGAAGCTGGCATGAAAGTCGAAGCTGCTCTATTGCCTAGCTGCAGAGATCCTCTGCTGCCTTATGAGCTGTTGCTGCCAGCGTGTCTGTGTTGGCGCCCAGGCACTCGGATCCAGTGTTGAGCTGTTCCAGGAAAAAAGTTGGCAGAATTTAATCATATGGGCTAGAGCTGTGCTGACTATATGCTGGAATGCCCCAGCCCTAGAGAAGAACCATTGTAACCAGCAGATAGCTAGATAGACAGCTTCATTTGATCATGGATCATTAGATCATAGCTTCATTCATGATCTGATCATAATGCAGCATGTATTACTTGGTGATGAAATGCAATTCCTTACCTTATTTTTAACATAAAGATTAAATGTACAGTAAATGGGTAAAGATGGGAATCCAGAAGTTGCTTTTAGTAGCAGAGCAACTAGGCTAGTCTCCTTGCTAATGTAACTTACATATTTTTAAAAGCATTTATAACATGGAAACTGTATCTTTCTCTCTCCCACAGGATGTTATTGCTGGATTTCTGTATGCTATTCTCATCTTGGTTGTCTTCCATCCACTTGTGGACCTGATTGATAATTTCAACTTAACTTACAAATATGCACCCTTAATTATCATCAGTCTCCATTTAGCCCTGGGCATCTTCTCTTTTACTCTAGATACCTGGAGCACGTCGCGAGGAGACACAGCTCAGATACTGGGCTGTGGTGCTGGAGTAGCCTGTGGCTCTCACATTAACTATATAACGGGTCTAAAGCTAGATCCTCCCCTTGACACATTACCTTTATCTCTTTCCTCTCTCACTGTGACTGTGTTTGGAAAAGCCATATTGCGGTTGTTGATTGGAGTCATCGTTCTGTTGCTAACAAAAATAGCGATGAAAAAAGTCACTATTCCACTGGCATGTAAAATATTTCGCATACCACACGATGATGTACGGAAAGCAAGACAACGCATGGAAGTTGAGCTTCCCTATCGCTATATTACATATGGAACGGTTGGGTTCTCCCTCATGTTTATTGTTCCTTGCCTCTTCCATTTTATTGGTCTTTCTTGATGCATTTTTATCACTTTACATAGGGAGAACAGCTGGCTGCTTTTTGAAGAGGTGGACTAGTTTGCTAAGGGAAGGCCAGTGAGCTTGGCTTTAGCAAGGTCTTCACTTTAACAGCAATATAAAGCAGACGAAGCATTTAAAGAACTTTGCACGTCTTTGGGTGCGGTATGGGGCCAGAAGGCAAATATCAGTCCATGAGAAGTGCTGAACTCTATAAATGCTATGTCTAGACTCACTGCTGTAACAGTGTCTTTGTGTGTGTGATGCAATGAATGTATCTGGAATGCCTGTCATACTGTACCTGTACACACTGACACTTTAACAGGTATGTCTGACAGCTAATCAGAAAGCTCCATTCATTATTTGTTTGCCATTTCATAGTAATTTATTCAAGTTGTTGGACATAGACTGCTAAATTTGCTTTCCTCTATTTTTTCCTGAAGCCCTGCTTCAAGATGTTTCAGTTAATAGGCTTTTCTAAAGGACCAAACACGTAATGAGGCTTAATTTTTCTGAAAAACCCACAAGCCTTTTTCTTTAGTCCCCTCTAGACAGTAAAATGTCTGAATTGGCATTGGTAGATATCACTAGCATATATATGATTCAGGTACTGCATTTTATGGTTTAATAACTGTGCCTTTCTGTTGCTAAATTAAGAAATGCCATATATACTGTGATGTAAAAATGCTTAGTTTTATCTAAAATCCTATATAATTAGGCAGATATTTTTAAATGTTAGATTGTCCACATTGCTGGCATGGTTCAAGTTAAGCAGATTATTCATGACAGCCTGATCAAAATTGCGTAAATGAAACGACCCAAGAATTGTGTCCTTTACAAAATGGATAATAAGCCCTTTTGTAAGTATTTTTAATGTGTATTGTAAGTTACTGGAAGAGGATATATTTTTCTGGAGATTGTTTATACAGTGGACAGATACTCAAAATTAATTATCTAAGCATATAAACAATAAAAACATCCCATTCTGCAAAGAAATGGTTATTATTATTCAAACTAATTTAGAAGAACCATTGTTTTTAGATATTTGCTTAGAAAATATAATCCTTATTCTAGCAAATATGTATTTTTATGCATTAACATACTATATTTAAAGGTGATAATAACTTTTACCCAATTTAGATAGCTGTAAGACAATATAATGATAAAATTAAATTTTTAATGATTCCGATAGGCAGATGGTGAGCAGTCAGGACAGTGGGGTCAATATATATACAGTTTGTGCATATCTAAATTATACTGAATTATTATACACTTTTTAGTTTCTCATAATCCTTTTTCCAGTGATGAGTAGAATGACCCTTCAACCATAATTTCATGTGCCTCTTTTGTGTTTCATTTTGTTAACGTGTTGATCAATTTGTTCTTTCCATGTCGGAACTGTCATACTGCAGCAAGAGCTGTCTTACTGTCTGGCCAGACACGAATGAATTAATTTTGTATTGTACATCTTCAGGAAAAACATAATTTGATTGGGAAGTACAGTGATTAGACAGAATACAAATCTGAGGGGTTTTGTAAACAATATTTGGAATTGAAAGGGGATTTTGTATTGGATCTGGTATCTCCAGACTTAATATGGAAATTAACAAAATTAACTTTGTATCTTTTTCTTCAGAGCAGTCAAAGTTACAGTACGCTGGCATTAGATGATGTGAAAAGCTGATTTTTCTGATGTATTTCTTCAGTGCATTCGGAATGCACCACTATGAATGTATTCAAACTCATGTATTCAGAACTGGTAGCATGTTAAACAACTTCCATAGTTGAAAAGACCTTATCTAGTAGAAACTGATTAATTTGTTTCAGTGTGTATTTCTGGATTTGATTTTTCTATGGGTTCCTCTTTTGCAGTGTAATGCTGAATGTGCAGTGAAAGGTAAATTGGTTTCTAATGTTTTGAGGGAGGGATTTCCACTGGTTTGGCTTTGCACACTACGATAGTCATTAAATAGCTGGGGGGAATGTACACAAAATGCCTTACGCTTAAAGCTGTGAGCAAGTTATGTAGCTCCAATTATATTAAATTAGTCTGAGGAGTGATAAAAATAATAGGATAACTTTTGCAGAAATTTAGGGCATATTCTGGTTAAATAACTACAGTTTATAGCAAAAAGTAAGTTCAAATTCAAGCACAGAGACAAGTGAGCAAAACTAATTTTTTGAAGGTACATAATTGACTTCTAGGAACTTCTGGAGTTTACAGCTTAAGAGTGTTCTTCAAGCTCTTTTCTAGCTGTGCTTGCTCTGTACTATTAAAAAATAAAATCTACTGTGGAAGGTCTAGAATGGGTGAAAAAAAGTCATGTGGGTAGGGCTTTCAACTGGCTAAGGAAAATGGTACTGTAGCTTATTCTACTGTTACTCATAAATATGTATCTTATATTTTTATACATTGAGTAACTTCAAAAAGTCATGCTCCATGTACCACATAGTCTAGTACAGGGGAATTGTCAGAATGTTTATGCAGCACCTTTACAACCCTATCTCTAAGACTGCAACTACTTCACAAAGTTTACATGAAAAAAGTTTCTGCTCTATTTTCATGTTTTATAAGGGGCTAGGCTCAAGAGGGCAGTTTAACACAAAATACCATGCAATATGAATACTGTTAGAATAAAGATTCCCAGAAATGCAACATTTAAAAATCCAACTTAACTTTATTTTGGTCTGGTTTTGCTTAATAAGCTAAGATTCCTTCAAATCAGACATTAAAAAAAAGCAGCAGGTAAAACTGGAGCACTTTCTTTACCCTAAACTATTCTTAGAGTTGAACATAAATGTTTCTAGTATGAACATCAGCTGCTACCAAATTAAATAAATTTAACATAGCTTTAAAAGGTAACTAAATGTCTTTTCAGAAAGCTAATACACTTGAAATCTCATGGAGTGGTGCAAAAACGTGTCACTGCTAGTGAACTTCCTCAGTTCCATGTTGTATAATTCTAAAGAGACAAATATTACTGCTTTATAGAAGCAGTTATAAATAGACATTTATTACAGAAAGCTACAAGTTAAATTTGTCTTATTTGATTACTGTATGAAAAAAACCAAACTGACACTAACAGTCATACAGAGGGTAACTTGGCACAATATTCTCTTTTCCAAGAGGCTAAAGAGACTCAAATTAGTCTTAGATTGCCTTAAACATAGGAGCAGGATATTTTTTTCCCCAACCTGGCCTTCAGTCAGAATGAATCTACGCATTGCATCTTGGTGAAGTTTTAAAATCTGTTATTTTGAGAACTTTTCATGTTTATAAAAAAAAAAGGCCGTTACTTTTGCTTCCTGTACCATGAACTGGGGTTGAAGTGTCTTTCTCTTATGTGATCACCTAATGAAGCTTTTCAGTCTCTGATCACATTTGCTTTACTACTTACCTTGCAAACGGGGGGGTGGTGGGGAGGTGGAGAAGCTATTATAAGATAAATTGGCAAACCAGAGGGAGTTGTATTTTATTTACTTGGATTTTTTTTAAGCTTATGTACAGCTTTTCTCCTGAAAG